>QODF01000085.1:1711255-1751788 GCA_024372805.1 Oostethus manadensis | reverse complement strand
GCATCTTCATCTCTTGCTACCTCCCTACTGGTGGACTGCACACTGTAGTCTCTTTGAAAGCAATTTTTCCAGAATATTTTGGTTGGACTCCAAATTGTAAAACTTTTGGAGTCTTTGACTTTGGACATTGTTTGTCAGTAATGGTGTTTGAAAATGCTGATTGTTTGATACAGCTCTTACGTACTGGTGGTACTGGCTCTCACTGGGTTGTACAAGTAAGGCTAATGAAGGGTCTAGTTGTAGTAACTCTCTTTGTTTATACCAGAGGTGGGTTCAAGTCTCAAGGAAGTCTCCGGTCTTAAATGTCAGGTAAAGACATGCAATTCCAAGTCAAGTCTCAAGTCCAAAGAGTCTAGATGAGTCAAGTCTGAAGTCATAGGCTTCAAATTTTTGAGTCATAAGCACTGGTTAGTGTCAAATCCCACAAATATAAGGAATGTAACTTGAATTGTTTTGTTTTCTTAAAAATACCAGTGTGACGAGACAACAGACGTGTGTTCATTCCATGACAGGAGATATGTGATGTTACACTGTTGTTACATTGATGGACAATACTGGCAAAAAGTTCTAAGCTAGCTTTAAGACTCAGTTACACAAAAAGAGCGCTGACGTAACATTCGGGATTTAGACACAAATGTAATCCACACCCTCGTTGTTTGTTCTGACACCTGAGCGGACCTTAATGATGCATTCAATGACGTGGACGGTGTGGGAAAATTGCTGGACATGCCGTAATGACGATCACGTTAGTTGAATACTTTGAATGTTTTACTCGACACTTTCACACGTTCAAGTCACCAGACTCGAGTCTAAGTCAAGTCTCGAGTCATTGGTGTCAAAGTTGCAGGTCGTACGAGGATATTGTCAAGTCGAGTCCAAAGTCATCAATATTTTCAAGAAGAATGTATGGAATAAAACGATAATAAATGAGATACGGCGGAAATAAGCAAGCTTTTGATGTTTTTTAACGGGTGACCCCAAGGTCATCCGTACAGCGGGCGGAGTTTGATTGAAACGCAGCCGGAAGCCGTTGTTTGTCGTCAGTCCCGCCTGAGGATGTGTGGCGAGCGAGCGAGGGTGCTGGCTTGTCAGAGGGAGACGGAAACGATAAACGCCGTCCCGACAGGCTGTAATGAACGCGTCGGGTTGTGCGACAGTGTCACCTAGTGGAACTGTACATGATGCACGCAGACGCGCTGTATCACTAATGTGTGTGTGCGTGTGTGTGTGTGTGTGTGTTTAGGTACCTTTACAAGTTGCGAGACCTTCACCTGGAGGGTGAAAGCTACACAGAGGCGGCGTACACGCTGCTGCTGCATTCACGCCTGCTCAAGGTATTGGACACAAAGTAGAAACGAGTCGGGGACATTTATAGGCCGTCTTGCTCGGTAATCACCTGTCTGCCTGCCTTGAGTGAGACCCTTTTATAGGGGAAGATAAACGCTCGCTGCATAACCGCCCGCGACCTCTGAATGGTAAAACGCAGAGGTTAGTTTATGGCGGACGCGGCATTGGACACTAACGCTGCATGGGCGGTGAGATTGATGCCGTGCACACACACACACGCACACACATATGCATGACCTCTTGTGCTGCTTTGGGGGACACTACGTGTCAGGTGGGCGGAGGAGAATTTAGTAGGACTTTTAGTAGACTTTTTGACATGACATTCAAAGGGAAAATTCACACCCCTGCGGGCAATGAAAAGTAGGTTTGCATAACCTCAGCGCTGCATCTGCACTGTCTTTGTGTTTTTCTACAAACATGTTGCAGCACACACACACCCTACACACAGCTACACTTTTTTTTTTTTTTCACAAATTATAATAGAATATAAGAATCAGCATTATTGGCGTAACGCAAGCAAGGAATTTGACTTGGTCGGAATAGCTCTCACTGTACATATAAACAGACACTAATAAATAGTTTATATAGAAACAAACGCATAAACTATGAAATGCACATGCTCACGAGACGAGTCGGTGCACGAGACTGGGGTCGCGGGAAAAGTACGACGACAAAATAAGACTGGACATACAAACGTTATTATTGAACCACAACACAAAACAATGGTGGTCCCTTTTGAAATTTTTATTGTCCCACAAATTGATGCTACACATTTTTTTATCATATATAATAAATAATAATATATCATAATAATGAAATATATTTTTTAAATGTCATCTTACATGCCATGTAACATCTCAATTTGTACTGTCTGTGAAACGTTTGCAGCATTTCCTGAAATGCTGGCTTTTGAATTGTATTATAGAGCAGCTTTTTATTTATTTTTTTGCAATGACTTTTTGTCAACTCAAACAATTTGGGGGCTGTTCCGTTTGTATTTACTTTGCCAACCCAACATCTCAGTGAGTGCTGACTGGTTTTNTGGACAATTTAGAGTCACCAATTAACCTAACATGCGTGTTTTTGGAATGTGGGAGGAAACCGGAGTACCCGGAGAAAACCCACACACGCACGGGGAGAACATGCAAACTCCACACAGAGATGCCCAACGGAGATTTAAACCCAGGTCTTCCAGATCTCCTGACTGTGGGGCCAATGTGCTAACCACTCATCCACCGTGCGGCCCATAGTAGACATTTTAAAAATTAATACAATTATCATGAAATCTGGCTAACTAAGAAACCACCAAACCTGCTAACATGGGTGAAAACAATACCTCAGGCTTTTGTGCTTTGTGGATAAACCCCTACCATTTCAGGTGCATACAGGTGTTATGCACAATCGCCACAGAAGAAGATTTGCACTCAGGGGACAAAAAAACTCTTTATTAGAAGGAATATTTCATTAGATGCACACAACCAATACAAGAGCCTAAGAGGGACTAGATATGCATGCACAAGGCAGCTTAGGGCATCCGGGATCCAACCAACTTCAACATTCTCTTGGCTGGCTTTTGTTGGTCACTGCTATTGTTTGGATTTGCTTGGGGAAACAGGGAGGCAGAAGTAACCAAGCTAATGTGTTGCTTCATGCCTGTGCATTCTTGGCATAGTTCTTTGCCCTTTTTTCACATTTTTGACTTTGATTTTTTTTTCCTTGCTCGCTTTAATAGTGAAGCCAAGAGTTCTCAGTCAGCCAAATCCAGCGCTCCATTCTGGCAAAGCCACAGAGCGCTGGGTTTGTTCTTGTCTTATTTGACGATGTTTTCTATTCCATTGCTTTCATAGCGTTGCTTTGTCTATTGCCCTGATTTTTGCTTTGTTTGTTTCTTTGTTTGCACTGGTCAATCTGCCTCTTTGTCTCAACTTCTCTGCAATTCTCCCCCATTCTCTTCTACAATGAAACACACACACACCATGATCTCTGTTTCCCTGTCACTCATTCACAGCCAGGGAACTGGTTTAGCAGGCAGGGTTCAGATGGCCTCCAGAAACACATGCTTCACAATCTGCCTTCTGTTGGGACTTGGAATAATATTTATGTTTCTGCAAGCATCGTGTATGCTCTCTCAGAGGCATGCTGTGCGAAAGAAGTTGCAAAACACGTGAGATACGGTATCGCCAGGGATGTCCGATAATATCGGCCTGATACTGGCATAAACGTGCGATATCGGTCAATATAGGTATCGTTTTTTTCCCCCCGATCGTCGGCCAACGTTCAGTATTGTTTCACAAGGTCAGCAAATGCCTTTCACTGCCGATCCCAAAAGCCGATCACCGATGGCCAGCATTATTGGAACCCGAAAGCGATCATTTGGTGCAGTGTGGTTTCTTGACCTAACTAACATTTGGAAGCGTCGCCCCCCCACCCCCGCTTTCCTGTCCCACAAAACAAGTTCCACACGGCAGACATGTTTGTTATGCACTGCCAGCACGTGCCACAAAAACTATCTTACGAGGGTAAGCACGTTAAACAAGCCAATTGGCGGACTATGGGGAGTTTGTGAGGCTCACCGCGTTGAATGGCAGCCATGTGGCTAACTCGTGCGTATGTGTGTGACAGTAATAAGCTAATAACCCAAAAAATAATTCAATTCAGACATGATGAGCAGCCTTTCACAGGAGTGGAAGACGCAGAATGGCCAATTGCTTTTTCATGCACCCAGTAGTCCCAGCAATGTACTCTCACATCCAAAGTCTCCTTAAAGAAGGCGTGTCATCCTCTGGAAGTATCACCATGCTGTGATATTATGTTCTCTTCAAAAAGTAAGTCCAACATGCTTTTATTTCTCAATAATAAGGTGATTTTCTGGTTTCTTTGTTCATACCGTATATCATAGAGCCAGTAACAGGGGTACAGTCCCATGACCAAAATCATGTTTCTCCTCCCATCCATTTATTAATTTATTCATATTTATTTTAGTAATTACCTATTTAGGAATCCCCCGGCAGTCAATGGACAGCGAAATTGTCCTTACTCTTCCCCTTTATACAGCACCCCTGTCCGATAGCACTTATCATACATAAAGTGTAAAAAAAAAACACATATGTGTTGATATCGGAATCGGAAATCGAGAGTTGGACAATATCGGCATATCGGATATCGACAGAAAATCAACTCAGCGTTTCTTTTTGTATGAAAATGTGACTGTGTTAGTTCATTGTAATCTTATTAAACATATTTCAACATGGACTAACTATAATAACTGAAGGCTCTGACTGCCACACAAGTCTTTATAAAGATAATAATGTTTACCTCGGAGTATTCAGTATGTCCATTAGTGTAGTTTGCAGTAGAATGGAACTGTACTGCATCATACTAGGAGGTGCTTCTGATATCCTGGGTGTCTGGCCCGGGTGGGGTAGCGGCTACGCTCTGCTGCCTTTAAAGCATAGGCCAACGGTTCAATTCCCTCCTAGGACCCAACACCCAGCCATTGGAAATGTGTAGTGTCGCACTCAAGCAAATGACATTAAGAAAATGCAAGTCCCCCGAATCATGCAGTTTACTCGAAATGGTGACCCCGGCGAGAAAAGCCCGCAACAAAATTTGGCGGCATGGCAGGGTGGAAATAATGCAAAGGTCTAAATATGGTGCAGTGTACTTCTACATCACTACAAACCACCACAATCATAAACACATTGTTAAATTAATACCTGCCTGACAGCGTCATTCAGTATTGAGCATTAGGCTTATTGGATCTCGTAAGTGTCCGGTGGCACCTAGTGTTGTGGACGGTGACAATATGAAACAGTCATTTTCTTCTTTCTATCTCCCAAGTCAATTAGAATAATAGATCAAGAAGCCGTGCGCGTGCAAAATGCTTCCACTCCAAACAAAAGCCTGCTCCTTTGTCTACTACGTGCTTCTATCTGATCAGCACTATTCATTCTGCCTCTCAGACAGGAATTTAATTAGACTAGAATATCAACATTAAAACACATATCGGCACAACCCCCCTCTCTCCCTCCACACTCTTTGTTTCTAGTCCGCACTTCCCTACAGCTGCTGAGAATATGCTTTGTGGCGGCCCCTCCCCAAGCTTTGAAACAAGCCAATAAGAGAGCACGTCAGCAAAATAGACCCCCTTCCTCCAACACACACATCCCTCCTTTTCCCTTACTACTCACTCCATCCGTTCCCTGCCCCATCCCCCAGAGTCCTCTGTGCATCCCATCCCCCTTTTCTACCTACTACCCCTAACCCACTTACTCATCCTGCGCCCATCCACTTTCTTTCCAGCGCCCCCGTCCTCTTCCTTTTGCTTTCCTCCCACTCACCCCTTTTCCTGGACACCCTTTCTTTCTCCTCCCTCCCCTTTATTACACCCACTCGCCATTTTCCTTGTCCCCATGCTCTGCGGCGTCTCCTCTTCCCTCTCTAGGGCCTTATCTTGTGAATATCGGCAGCACGCTGGGTAAAAAATTGATCCTCCCCGCCTGTCTGTGGCCGCTGCCACAGCACATTAGCCAGTGTGTGATGTGTGGGGGTGTGTGTGTGTGCATGTGTGTGTGTTGTCGCTTGAGGGAGAGAAAAGGGGAGGGTGGAGTAAGGAGGCCTATTTGCATATCATCAAAGTAGGAAAGGAGAGCATAATGAGGAGAGAATGCCTGTGTTATGTGCGCGGTGCTGATGGGTTGAGGTTGAAATTAGAGAGCGAAACTAAAAGTGACGTGCGACGGGAGTTGAGGTGCAACGGTCGGGGGTTCGTTGTGCACGTATAAAAGTATACACCTATTTTCACAGTGCCGCACGGTGGTCGAGTGGGTAGCACACTGGCCTTACACTCAGGAGGTTCAGGGTTTGAATCTCTGTTGGGCATCTCTGTGTGGAGTTTGCATGTTCTCCCCGTGCGTGCGTGCGTGGGTTTTCTCCGGGTACTCCGGTTTCCTCCCACTGTCCAAAAACATGCATGTTGGGTTAATTGGTGACTAAGTTGTCCATACGTATGAATGTTTGTTTGTCTATACGTACCCCGCCTCTCGCCCAAAGCCAGCTGGGATAGGCTCCGGCATACCCGCGACCCTAATGAGGATAAGCGGCATGGAACATGAATGAATGAAATACAACACACATGCACCAAGTCAGTACTGTTTTGATCTTGTACTGTCTGCACAGATTCCACACACAATGCCAATCACACTTTTACCGGCATGCAAAAGCATCCACTTTTTCCGATACAGAAAAATGGAAGGATGGCGGGAGGTGCGCCTACTAAAAATGCCAAACAATCAAATGTCATGGGGTGAGTGTTTCTGCAAATTTTGGTATCAATCCAATACCCAGTCGACAGAGGGCAGTTACTGGCAATGCCCGTGCTGCTACCAATATGTTTGACTTTAACTTAATTTGATGATTATGATTAGAATTACATCTCTGTGTGGAGTTTGCATGTTCTCCCCTTGTGTGTGTGTGTTTTTTTTTTCCCCCGCGTACCCCCACGTTCCAAAAACATGGATGTTAGGTTAATTGGCCACTCCAAAATGCTCATAGGTAAGAATGGCTGGTGAGCAGTCCACGGTGTCCCCACCCTCTCACGCGAAATGAGCTGGGATAGGCTCCAGCATACCCCCCACGACCCTAGCGAGGATAAGCGCTATAGATGATGAATTGATTATTCTAATTAGAATAAAACACTGGATAAGCAAAAAAAAAAACCAACATATCTACATATCCAAATATCTAAGTACAACAATATAAGACAGTCTAACAATATCAACAAAATAATGCAATTATTTTATCCCCTTTCGTTACATGCACTTGTTTGAGTAAAATAAAGTCAATAGTGCACAGCTCTCATTCAGATCCTTTGGAGTTTTCCTCTCAAAGCCTTCCCTATGTCCAATAACTTATTCACTGAGTTAGTAAGCAATAAAACCATAACATCAATGCAACAAAAACATCAAAATGTGTAAAAATAGATGAATGAATAAATTAATAAATACTTAATTTGTAATAATGTTATAACAATTTGTGCGCAACATATAATGTGTGTCAATAGAAAGCCACTTATGGGCCACAAAGTGCCCCCGGGCCGGACTTTGGTCATCCCTGTCATCAACACCACAACTTTCCATATGATTTTATTTAGACCAATTTTTATTTTGTTTCTAGCCACAGCAACGGCGAAGTTTCACCGGAGGAAACAGCTGCAGCGGGTAGGTAGCTTGGTATTTGTAAATAAATAATTTAAATCCCCAATTTTAGCCTGCCTCCTTGCCACCCAGCGTCTGATACAACAGACACTACTAATCCAACCCAGATCCAAACAGTAGTTGAAGTGGCCTCTTACAGTCCTTCTCTCGACCTGGAGCGAACATGGCAGCCATTACCCGACACCGTGACGTCTCATCGTGTGTGTTCTTTCACAATGCGGAAGTTTTGAACGAGGAGTGAGGCGCGTGTGTGTGTTTGGCGAAGCGGGGATCGATTGCTCGAGTCTGGTACAATCCGACCCAGCGCATGGAACGTTCTGTCACTTTTCACGCTGACGCAGGGAGCTCACACACACACACACGCGCACGCACGGGCACACACATGCTCTAACATCGACCGATCAGGAGCAACGTGAGCTCACATTGCCGGTAAGTTAAAAACGGTAACATTCCGGAGAACACGTTTTAGCGTGGGTTCTGTATTTCTTATTGTAGATGGGTCACTTTTTTTTTTGTCCTAAAAAAAAAAAAAATGCCCACCCTCTGTGCGCTTTTCTGTTTTTGTCTCCGCCGAGAAACATGACCCGGCTGGCCCGGTAAAGTTGTTATTCCCACGAATGTCTTGTTTTTCCCCCACACACAAGCCCCAAATGTTAAAGCTATTCTAGGCGTGGGTGGCAAGCAACTGGATTTTCTCCTCTCGTGCGTTGTCGGCGGAGGAGGGGTTGCTATAGCTTTTCAAGCTAGCGAGCGGAATTACGCAGGCGGGTTGAAACAAGTTGAAGTTCTTGCAAAAGTGGTCCAAGTTGTCCTAAACCCAATTCGGATGGTCACCGGGATCGAAAGGAGCCACGGCGTGTGTTTTCTGGCTCGGCGGGGACGACCTTTACCACACACTACGTTCCGCGCACTTACGTTAGCATACATCAAACATTAGCCGCGGGAGAACCAGCCAGGCATAGCTACTGGTATGTCTTTTTTTGATGCGTTTAAAGTTGCTCGCCTTGTCATTTGACGTCGGAGGCGGTGGCGGGTTATCGCTCAGGTCGCTCCCGACCCCCCCAGTAGCAACGTTATGCTAACAGCAACCCGAACATAATAGGTCAGTGGTGTCCAAAGTGCGGCCCGGGGAGAATTTGCGGCACGGGGATAGTTTTTTATTGGCCCACGCTATATTGTGCCAAGAAAAGTAAACAAAAAAAAAAGTGGGACAAAGGGAGCATGTAAAAAGAAAAAGCAGAAATGTCGGTACTGACAACTTTTAATGACACAAAGGTTTATAGATGTATAGTCAGAAAATGTATATAAAAATATCAAAGTGGCATCTCGGCATCCTTTGATTGGTCTGTATTAGTTGCTCTTTGGGAAAAGTTTTGACACCCCTGCTTTATGTATACACCCACCGAAACTAACAGATGTTCTTTAAACACTGTGCTACAGCTCAACTGAACTGTTTTTTTTGTTTTTTTACATTTTAATCAGTGCCTAAACGCCTACCAAGCATCCTCTGTAAGTGCAAAGCAGTCCAAAAAAAAAGAGGAAACCAAGGAAATCCCCAGAAAGGAAATGCCAATCGCAGCCACTGGACAGCCAACAACTCAAGAGCCCAGAGTTTACCCCCGGCTGCCCTCAACCCCGGAGCCGGTCCCTAAAGGGGCTGATTTATTCGATGAGGCGGGGGCGGCGGAGTCACCGGAGCGAACAGAGTACGGAGGCGTGGAGGGGGGCCGAGGAGTCGGGGGCTATAGTTACAGCCACAGCGGCACTCGGAGCCTACAGCCCGCATCCATCAGCAGTCCTCCACCGCAGTCTCCAGTCGCGACCTCCTCTTTTCTTTTTCACTCCTTCCACGGCCACCAAATGGCAATGGAGCCCCCCAGGACTCGATCACGTTCTCGATCTGGATATTACCAGCAGTATAATGGTGTGAATGGAATTACTGGCAGCGGAGTCATTGGAATTAACCAGCAGCCGCTCGGTGCTGGTGGCTGCTTTCCACTTGGGGCTCACAGCAGCCACGCGGAGAACCAGCAGCTAGCCCCGGGAAGTAACGCCTCTCCGGGCATCCAGAGACTTCACTCGGTTTCTGGTGCTCACCGTATCCCTGCTGAAGGTAATTGATTTAATATCTCAATCAATTTGTACAGGTAAAACCTCTCGTTAGACTCTTCTCTTCATACTGCATCTCACCCAAGACCAAGTTTAGGTACAGTACAGTGGAACCATGGTCAACGTCATTAATTCCTTCCAGAAGGTCCGACGCTAACCGAATATGTTTGTCCCATAAAAAAATCATGTAAATCCAAAAATGTTAACACAAATGACACAATGAACAAATACAATGCATGCAAATATACATGCAATGACAATGACAAGCCAAGTCATGACTAGACAAACATGACATGAATGTGCCAACACCTGTATTGAGCTGACAAGGGACGCACTTGGTTCTGTAACGCCGCCGAAATCAAAAGTAGTCTCTAAAAACATGCGCGCTAGGTTAATTGGCGACTCTTAAGTTGTCCATGGGTATGAATGTGAGTGTGAGTGGTTTGTCTATTTGTGCCCTGTGACTGGCTGGTGACCAGCCCAGGGTAAACGCCGCCTTCTGTCCAAAGTCAGCTGGGATAGGCTCCAGAATACCCCTGCGACCCTAGTGAAGAAGAGCGGCATGGAAGATGGATGGATGATTTTCTTGCATCTTACTTTAAACTCTGGGCCTAGCTGTCACTGGTGGCCACCTAGCTAGAATTACCCGTCTAGGTTCTCGTCCAATGCGGTTAGTTTGTCACTCATTTTTGTCCCTAGGGGAAGTAGCTGTCACTTTCATGGTGTATAGACTAACTTTTTACACTGTCACTGTTGCTCTGTGCATAACTTTATTTCACACTTATCTGAGAGCTAGTGAATTGCTGGGTTTCCTTCATGTGACTCAGAGACAGTTCTGGTGAGCCGACACACTCGGTATGCGTGTGAGATAGTTTGTAGATTAGAGCAAAAAACGGTGCATGTTGTTGTAATTGTTTGCTCCAGTTGTGTGAGTGTATGTGGTAATGCATGAAAACTGTTGAATAAAAGAGAGTCGAAAAGAAGTGAAATCTAATCCCGGCATCAGACATGAATATATTCTTGTATATGTCCTTCATAAGCACCATTTCCGGGCTGCTAGATGCTAGCTAGCAAGCAAGCCTCGCTTTCAAGTCCTCCGTGGAGCATCGCTGGACATCCTTCCAGGCGGCTGCGTTTCATATTTTCGAGTTCCAACAACGTTTAAACTTAGATTTTAGTATAAATTGCGCTTCCTGTTGCTTACTATAAACTGGAGCGTGTCCACTGGACGAGAGGTACAGCTGGTTACTGGCTGCTGAAAAAGTCGGCTTCTCTGCCTTTTTGAAACTCTCTTCCCATTTATCTATTCCACATGCGAGAATGGCACATCTATGTGGTATTTTTGCTGTGATTTCTACATGACTTCTGTTTACGAATATGCTTGTTTGCCCTCGCCCAGCTCTGCTTTGCCCTGTTGTCGAGGATATCACGTTGAGCAATGGTTTCCAGGAAATGTTTGTTTCAGTGAGAGGGAAAGCTAATTTTCCTGAGCTTTCCTGAAGAGGCAAGCATCAGGCAGAAGTGGTGCTGGAGTTGGAGCTGCTGATTCCGGGCCAGCAAGAGAAATATATGCACATCTGTCAACAGCATTTCAAACGGGACTGTATTGTGAACATTGGCCAATACGAAGCTGGACTATCCGCCAAACTGTTGCTGAAGTTTGACGCCTTTCCAACGTTACTTGGTTGTGTTGAAGAGTCAGAAGAGCAAGCTGTAAGTAGCAATGTATCAGTGTCCTAACTGTGTTTAGTTTGTGTAAGTAATCAGACAAAAGCAGTTGTCCGTGTAGCATTATAGAGTGTGCATACATGGAGCGGAGGGAGTGCTACCTGCATGTATGCAAATTTTAAGCTCACTGATGTATGGAGCTGCTAGTAGCTGTTGAAGGCGGACATTTTAAAAAGATAAATCAACGTTTACTATAAACTCCTGTACTGGCAAAATTATGAAGTGCCGTTCAGCAGCTGTCTGGAAGTCCTCAGGAGTGCTTGGGAGTGTTACCGAACACAACAAAGTGGGCTTGGTGGGAGGCTTAGCGGGAGGAGGGCCGGGGGTGGAGTAAATAAGACAGACCGTTTGGCCAGGAGGCAGGAAACCAAAGGAAACACTGCAGGAAGAGGCATAGAGCCTGGAAAATCTAGAAAGCTTTCTGTGGGGGTTATCGCAGGTAGCTGCACTCGAGGAGTCCAGAACTCAATACAAAGGCCTGAAAATGAGTTTAATAGGTCCCCTTTAAGCATTTTCACACAAAAATGGTCCCCATTCATTGGCCATATCGATTGTCTAGCAATACATGTATGATTATGTATAGTTTGTCTGACGTTGTATAGTCTAGGGAAGCTCTGACGTCTGTGTTTATAACAGAGTATCAGAAACTTTGCCTTGGCCAGATAAGAGATGATTCTTCAGTTTCCAGCTTACCATCCAAAGTATGAGTTGACAAGTTTGTTGTATCACAACTCAGCAACTGCTGCAGCAATGGGGGAGAGTGCCAGTGTTTTCCATTTTTAATGTATTATTCAAAAGCATTAAAATGTATTTTTACAGCACAAATTCTGAACAAGATTCTGTAGTTTCTTTTTGTCAAAGGACTTTTTAGGGTAATTTGTAGTCTTTTCTTTTGTTCCATTGTGGCTTATTTATCGCAACCCCTCTCTGCTCCTTCAGAGGGGAAAGCAGAAACGCAATCTTCCAGTGCAAGTCACCTGTGTAGTTACGTGAAATCTTGCGTATTTTGTCAATATCATTCATTTTCTATTTTCAAATTCTCCTTTCTTATATTTTTCTAAGATTTTTCTTGTTTTTGTTTATTAATCTTTTCATTTCACATAACTCAACCTCCCCATCTTGCATGATTAACAACTGTTCATGTCTTTTGCTGGGGATGCAAGATGCAAAGTGAACTAGAATAGAACACAGAACAAATGGTTCTAGCAGTCGTTGGATTGGTCCAAATGTTAAAGAGCATAATTTTTCTCAGCTGGTCATCCCGATTTTGGACCAGCATGTTCTTTCTTACCACATGCATTTCTTGGTCCCCTTTAAATCGAGCAACCTTTCTGTACCCCTCTGCTCTATTTTTCTGGCGTCCTCCTGCACATTTGTCTAATGGAAAGATCATTTTAATGGACTGCCTGAAGCAGCAGAGGGACAGACCCGTAGGCCACTTTCTCTACTTTTGTCCCACCACTCTGTCTGTCCACGCTGTCCTTGTGTCCGCAACAGAATTGGAATCATGTACTCTGTTTTGTTCCTTCCTTTGTCTTGGTGTCCAGGCAACCCTCTCTGGTTTAGAAAATAAATTGTTTTTGCTTGGGTTGACCATGTAGCCAGGGTTTCCATTATGGCTTCCAATAAACAAACAACGTATCTTGTTGGTCAGCAACTGTCAACAACTCCTACTGGTGGTATGGTATGATAAGGTTATAATGTTGAAAATGGATCTGATGAGGATTTTGTAGGAATGTGTGCAGAGGCGGACGTCCCATTCGATAAGTTAGAAAAAGTACATCAGTTTCTGAAATATTGGGCTAAATTGTATGTATTGCATCAATAAATGTAAAGATTTTTGGATTTAATTAACGGGAGGTTTTATTCACTGACACAAAATTCACACATTCTACATTGGTAAAATAAGTGTAAATGGAATTCTAAAAAAAATACAATTAAATTTAATTTGGAGAAAAAGTAAGCAGATTTCATAGGGCCCCACATTAGCTCCAGGTCTAAGGTGTGCGTGTGTGTGTGTGTGTGAGCGTGTGTGTGTAAGTGTAAACCGGAAATAGTGGAAAATTGCATTGTGTGGGTTAAGCCGAGGCAAATGCAGAAGAGGCGCCAAAGTCGGGGACAATAATGGAAAGGAGGGATGATTGGTGTGAAGTTCTTGGGAAGGGGAGAAACGTTTTTTAATTGAGATGTGTTGAAGATTCAAAACAAAACTGTGCAGCCTTGAAGAGGTTAGGATACTTACTCTGAGTGGAGAAAGAGCGGCAGTTGAAAGTAATTTGCTGGAAGCAAATGGACAAGTGGCAATAGACATCATGGATTGGTTAGAGACCAGAAACAGGACTTTTTAATGCGGGGAAAGACATGAATAATTGTCGAGTGGGGTAAAATGGATGAGGTTGATTTGTGACTTTGCAACTTCACAATAATTAGGGAATGCTCACCATTTTCCCCATGCACATCGTATAAAACCTTCATGTACTGTATATTTTTACAGAATCTGTCTGTGTTATACATATATCCCATGGTCAGACATTAGGAATACAAGGTATATTCAGATGTAGTTTAAAGGCAGTATGTATTTCAGTTAGAGCTGCAACGATTAATCGATGAATCGATTATTAATCGATTATCCAAATAATCGACAACTATTTTGGTAATTGATTAATCGTTTCACTTAAAAATGTGATATAAATATCCTGATTTTAGCCACTCTAATGTAACTATTTTTTAATTTTCCTAGTGATCCATGAAAGCAGATATTTCTCAGATATAATCTTTCACCTTTAACTTTGGAAAAGAGCTATCAACATTTTTGCAAAGCAAACCACTGCAGAGGTGTGTTGCGTAGAGCGTGTGTAAAACCATTCCCACGCAAAGTAAATTCCATACTTGTACTAGTGCTTACGAAAACGTCTACATTTCTGCACACTCTCCATTATCTCTACCCATGCATACACACAAAATCTACTAGTAGAACAGTGAAACTGCAGTAGAGTGTTTGTGACGTTTGTCAACTAATGGTTTATACTTTGCTACTTCGATTTTGGTGACTGAGATCTTCCTCTTTATGATTTTTTTGAAGGGAAAACGGCCATTCATTAAAGGGATTACTGCAAAGAAGGGAAAATTAAAAGTGCCTTTTTAAAAATCGGAATAATCCAAAAATAATCGATTTGATTATGAAAATAATTAATCGTTGCAGCCCTAATTTCAGTAGATCCCCACTATCCGTCCACAAATGGCGGTTGGGGGGGGAGGTAATCGAGGCACCCATAAAAGTGCCAAACCGTCCAGCTAGATTGACATTAACATTCTTCCACGATTTTGGGTCAACATTTGCAATGCAAGTAACTATTGTAACTATTACATTATCTGCTGAATCCTAGTATTAAGGGTTTTCCCTTGGGATTTTCAGAAGCTGTGGTGGGGGTGCCGCATCGGACTGCAGCCACTCTGTCGTGCTGCTGCTATATCTGCATTTATCTTTACTATAGAATAATAATTTTATTTATTAACTTTTTTATTTAACATTTTTCAACAACCAGCAGAACAATAACATTGCAAAACTGTTAATTTCATTGCAAAGTTTCTGAAACCACCTAAAGCGAGAGTCTAAAATGTATAAGACACAAACCTAAATTTAATTTGTTGCCTGTTATTAGAGTAAACCAAATACATGGGAAAAAACCTGGGAATTATTTAGTTATTTTTTAACAACATAAAATAATTGAAATATTTTTGTCATAGAAATCTGTCCCATAAAAACAGCATACATTGAGAGTCCGGTGTTATGATAGCACAGGTGTATCCAACTTGCAGCATTATTAAATCTACTTTGACAAAAAGAAAGGAGAGGTTTTATATGACTACCAACATTTAAATTGTACTTTATTTAAAGAAGACAAAGTTTGTGGAACAACTTAGACCAGTGGTTCTCAGTTATTTTTTGTCATGCCTCCCCCCCACGGGACAGAAATGTTTTCCCTAATTTGAAATACTATTGAGAAAACTGATAATATCTATTTATTTGTCTGTACTGTGCCAAGAAAAGGCAATAAAATGGCTGAGCTGTGAGGAATATAAGCATATTCAAGTGTCAAATTGTATGTTGAGTATAATGAATTGGAACATGTTGGCAGGTCTGCACTAACATTGAAAGTACTCTTAGCTTCTCAACCTTTGACACTTTTCTGTCACCCCCCCCCCCCCCCCCCCCCCCCCCCCCCCCCCCCGGGGGGGGGGACCCGACCCGCTAATTTAGAAGCACTGACTTAGACATACATCTAGTGTTTTAAAGACAAGCCATAAGTATTATAATGACAACAACAGAGCAAGATTAACGTGATAGCCACTTCAAGCTTGCCCGTGTGACAAATACAAGGCTAGCTACCTCCCGCCAGAGAGGCAGCGCAAAACGGATAAAAGACACCGGAAAGTGGAATTGGATTGAAACCTGAGCGATCACACGCTTAGACGGGCTTTGCATGTGACAAGCTGCTGTCAATTGACTACACATTTTAAGGACTGTATTATATTTGCACAATAATAAGGAACAAAGTGAACGTCAACACAAGATGCACAAATTTTTTTCGTCACGCATGAGCACGATGCAGTTACGGTGGATGTTTATCAAAATAAACCGCATTAGTTTTCAAACTAATTGTGGTCAGTATGTGTGTAAATAATAAGCTATGTGTGTATCGATATGGTATATACAGTACATCCATTCATACAGTCTTACTTAACATTGTTTTCAAGGAAAAAAAAAACCCAACCCAAATTTTAAGGTGTGGTTGCTTTTATTTTGTAGTGGCGCACCGCCACGATCAGTTACATGTAGCAGAAAACTTGGTACTGGCTTAAGCAATATGTGTCAAACTTGTGCCATGGAGGGCCTAGATACTGCAGTTTTTCTCTCCAACCAGTTTTGCTAGCATGTGATTTAGTTGATGAGCTCCTTCCCTCAAATTGAAGAAGGTGTTGATCATTAAAATCATCTGCTTTACTGACCGGCTGTACAGAAAACCTGCAGGGTCTCGGCCCTCCATGGCACAAGTTTGACACCCCTGGCTTAGTCAATTTGTCAGCTCCCCTGACTTATTTTTGTCATCAGTTTGATCTCCGTTTTTTTGTCATGTCACTGACATTTTTCTCACTTGGTGTTGCAGTACGTGTCACTAGACTATGTTGCAATTATTTTGAACTTGCTAGGATAAGTGGTACAGAAAATGGATGGATGGTTACGGTCACACTCATTGCATCAGGCTGTACGTAAGATTGTCTGTGTGTGTGTGTGTGTGTGTGTGTGTATGTGCACCGAACGCCATGTGCATTTGTCGCCATGACGTAGTTGGAATGAGTAAAACCATCAGTAAATAAGTCATTTAGACTTAGGTTTACTACTGTACTGTTTGGTATTGCGATATAAATGTCTACTGTACGATATATTCCTTGCATTGCAACCGCTCTAGCGGTAGCTGGGAGCTCGACGGACCAAACCCAAACAGAAATTGTTAGGAAAATAGGAGGGAAAGGAACTCCATTGTTTGGCTGGGATTTGGATTTAAAAAGTCAGTCCCCGACCAGTTTTGCTTTACTAGCGAGCACATCTAATCTTTTCTATCACTTAAAGACATGGCATGAAGAACAGCACAGAGAAAGGGTTAAAAAGTACTGTGATGCCCATGCTTTTGGTTAAAGAGAGACTCACGTCAATGCACTTCACCTGACTGACGTTCCAACTTTACACAAACTGAGCCAACACAAATAACACTAATTCCTCCAGGTGGTCCAAGTTCTTGGAGTACTTACTACCGTTTCTGTTTGCATAAAAGCAGTGTTTGGAGGACCCTGTGGTAATGTATCCTCATGAACATCAGTTGAAGAGCATTGTACTGGGGAAAGTAATTAGTTGCTGCACAAATGACATTAGAAGAGAGACTGACCATACTGGTAATGGTTTAATTTTATTTGAACGTGCATGTAAATTACATTGAAATACATCACTTAATACAGTTCCACATGTCCAAAAGGAGTAGGAAGAAGCAAAGCTTATTAAATCCTACCCCCGTAATGTCTCCCCTATTTCAATACATTGAGGAATTTGTCCAACCTATGGTTGAATAACTTTTCGATGATTTTGAAAAATTGAGGTAATAAAGAAATTGGTCGGTAGTTTGTGAAATTATTTTTATCTTCATTTTTGAAGATTGGAACTACTTTAGCTGTCTTCATTTTGTCGGGGAATTTGCCCGTCTGGAATGATAGATTGCTGATGTGCTTTAGCGGTTCTGCAATCTCATTGATAACCATTTTTATCGTTTCCATTCCAATTCCATTCCAATCAGTTCATGTTTTTGCATTACATTTATGTACAATGTCAATGATGTCCGCTTTGCTCTCGTCAGTGAGAAACATGGAGTTAGGGTTCCTGTCTATACAGTAGTCTCCTTCTCTTCCTCCACTGACCAGGATTTTGGGATCTCCTCTTCCAGATTTGGTCCAATATTTACAAAGTAGTTATTAAACTTCTCAGCTCTTTCCCTCATATCATCATTATTACATTTCCAACTGTGAAGTATTGAGGGTAGTCTGCTTTCTTAGTGCCTTGCTGACACTTAAAAATGTATTTTTTTCCTCCAGGGAAACTGGAGTATTTTTTAAACTTTTAGTTAGTCTATCTGCTTAAATTTAAGACAAAATACTGCAGTACATCTATTGTTATCAGGATGTATATTCTGTCCTTGTTAGGTAGAAGGTTGTTTTCTTGGCCTTTGCTCTTTGGGTGTGTGCGTGTCATGTCTGTTGGTTGACTGCACTGATAGAAGCATACGTTTGAATGACATAACTGTAGAAACTGCCTTGGGTCTGCACTTTAGTCAACAACCTGACAGAAGGTGAAGTGAGAAAACAATGATGGATGGCTTGTAATAAGTTACAAAATGGACACACCAGTCCAAAGCTAATCAACTAAAAGAAATTAGTTGAGACTGGGACTCTCAACTTTGTCAGACAGGCAGCTGTAGATCACGTCAGCTTTTCAAATAGATGACATTACTTCAAAAGCCTAGTATTTGCCGCAGCATGCGCCGAGTCAGTTGTTTCTGCTTCATCAAGGAAGTGGGGTTTGGAGGAGAAATTCGACGACATGTCGTCCTTTTATGCAAAAGTTCAAGCGTTTACATGAACACCCGCACCATCTTCATTTTACCATAATTAATCAGCACATGGAAAATCGAATAAAATATAATATGAACACCTAAAACAAAAATCGATGCACATGTGCAGAATCACATCTGAAATACTTATAACGGTCACATGCAGGTCTGAAAAAAATTTGCTAAATGAGATTTAAAAACCGATAGCTCCGCGATGGACTAGTGCCGGTGGAAGGGAGTTCCACTACTTGGTATCGCGGCTGTTGAGTGTATCTGACCCTTTCTGGCTACCAATTATCTGTAGCCTGTCACTGACATTAGAGAGAGGGGCATTCTAATGGCGGAAGGCTGCAAAGGAGAGAGAGGGTCCGTGAAGATCATGGACACAGATGATGTGATAAGGAAAAGCATGAAAATGTGGATGCTATAAGATAAAGCGGCAGGGGTGCATGAGAGAGAGACAGGGATGGCAGCTAGGGAAGGGGGCTGGTGTCAGGGAGGGAGGGTGATGAAGTGATGGGGGAGCATGAGGAGGAGGGGTGTGTGCAAGTAGTATGTCTGAGGGAAGAGCAGAGAGGAATGAAAAAGGGAGGAGAGGTGAAGGAAATGGATAGAAATAGCTGATGCACTCTGAGGCTTACGGAAAATCAATAGCAGTCAAGAGGGGGAAGCCACAACCCCCACCCTGCGCCCTCTCTTCCTTCTCTTTGCTTAACTCGTTTCAGTCCTCTCTGGCTTTTCCCCTCGACTCATCCTTTCCGCAATCGTTACTCTTTCATGTGCATTTTCAACCTTGTCCTCTACATCTCTTCCTCTAATTACTGTATATCACACACTTCCCATTCCCTGAACCTGTACGAGTTCACATTTGAGGGTAAACAGGTGCCCCGTCATCATACTTGTGATATGACAATTTTTGTATAAACAATCCTGGGTTTTCTGCTGCAATTTATTGCTAATTGGTAGAAAGCAACAGTAGAGAATTTGCTCGCCAGCGGCCGGCTTGTTTCTCTCTCTCTCTCACACACGCACACGCACGCACGTACACACACACATACACACACACACCCACAGTCAGTCCCAGCTAAACAGACAGGATGAAGTCTTGTTTTTCATGAATTGGAACACACTGCTATGTGTTTGTCACGCGCAGCTCCTACTTGTGGATAATGTAGACATCCCATTGGAGTGTGAAAACGGCTACACATCAGGGATGTCAATCTCTTCATGATGGACTCTTCGATTCAGTTCAAATCTAGACACACAGGTTATGGTGCGTTTGGAAAAACGGAACGATTCGATTCAGTGCAGTGTACTAACGATATGATTTGATACAATCTGATTGTACGGTTAGTGTTTGTTGATGTACAAATATATCTTACTTTATTAAATGAAGTTGCCAATTATATGAAAGTAGTGTTCTTGGAGTACTTCACAGTATCTTACAGCGCATTATACTGTATACCCAAGCTTGCTATAAGGCACTGGCGTGAATAAAGTCAACAGAATAACCTTTCAATGTATTTATTGTTTAGACACAGACCAAAGAATTGCTGAATAAACATATTTTCTTTGAGTATTCGAATATTTCTCTGAATATTTGCAGTTTGGAACATGTAAGTTTGAACTCAAACATAGTGTTTTCAACAACGGCAGACACAATGTTTCAAAGCAGAAAGGTTAACATAATGTCCTCTGCTGGTTTGGCTGGTCAAGTCTTGCACCCTTCTTGAAATTAATCTTGAAATTAATCCAAAACTTTGGCGGTCAAAACGCGTTAGCCGTGGCTAACTCTGCTAGCTGGAGCTCGGATAGCTTGCTCATGGTAAGCTATGGAAAACGCCCGGCAAGCCTTTCGTCGACAGACATTGTTCATAAGGCACTCCTGTCAACTGGCTGCTTCTCTCACGGTGCATGACTCCACAATCGATCAATATAAAGATTTATGGCTAAATTAGTATCGATGCAGGAGTCTTCTTCCAGTGCATCTGATCCCTTCGCTTCTCGAGCTGGATCGAATCGGTTTATTGTTAACATTCCCACTACACATCAGACAGTAAAATTCACTTTTAAAATGTAATTGACTGCTTTTGAAAGATTCTGCAGTCCACAGCACAATCCCACTATCCTAGCCCCATAGCAGAGAAGCTAAAGTGTGTGAAGCATGCAGTCTGTGTTCATCCAACAGGGTACATGATGTCGTCATCCAGACATTTTAAACCTGTTCTCTAATTCCCGTGTTGTGGTATGAGGGTGGCTGCGACTGAATGACTGGCCTCTGACTCTATTTACCGGACTCTGACAATGTGCGAGCAAGACTTTATTCAAGGAGGGAGTGAGTTTTTTTACCCATTGTGATTGGTGAATGAGTGTTCTGCACAAGAGCGCTATGCAGCGGCTAAATCCCACAAATACATTGCCGGTCACCACCTTGCCCAAATCATCTCAACTGAAACAGGCTTTTAGTTGGCTTGCTGTATACTATAGCTGTTGACTTAAATCAACCTTTTCCGTGTACTTTATTTCCGGATAGAACGCTCCTTTAAGGTTTGACAAATTCAGCGGTTCAAACCCTCACTCAGACAGCCTCTTCTCTCACCCCCTCTTGGTTGTCAATCACGGATTTTCTTCAAAAAGGAGCGTTGTGAGCAGGGGGAAAACCTGCAAACTACCATCATGTGAAAGAAAATCTGTTTTTAACAGGCATTTATTCCATTTTTAAGTTCTCAACTTGTATAGCAAAGGTGGCCTCGTTTGGAGTGCCCTTGGGAGTGTTTACCCTTGGACTGTACTGATGCCACAATCTGTGGTGAGGACGTCCCCAACTCATGACAAAGTGAAAATCGCAAGCCATACCAAAAAAGACAACCAACACAATGAAAAGTTGAAAGAATAGTGGATAAAAACAAGAGTAAAAGTCGCAGCCATGATGCAACCGACGCTATCATCAGAAAGCTCCTCTAATCTGGGATTACTGCGTGTATTTTTCGCGTGTGCACCAATGCGCCTGCGTCTCCAGTGTCTCTGATCTGACTTTGCCATATGTGTTTTTGGCGCTTCGGTGCAGCACGAATTGACATTTTGCACAAACAAGTTGTTGTTTTGCTTTTGCGTATTATTCCAACCCTGCATAAGAACAATAACAACAAAAGGATTAAATGTACATCTGTAGATGGAGATAAACAAGAGACTCCCCACGGGGCTTGGCTATGACTCTGCTATCAGTTTCAACAAATGGCCTCATCGCCATGTTCCCATACACTAAACCTTATGATAGGGTATATAAAATTACATTTTACATCTTCGGGCCGACTCCTTACACAAGTATGGCATTCTTTATGAATGTATGAAAATGCATTAAGCACTGAGATATTACAATGTTAAATACTTCTTTCCTCTTTTTTTTTTAGGAGCCTCAGGAGGGTCCTACCACTGTCACTCAGAACATACGTATGGGGAGGATAGTGACAAGGTAAGCAATGTACTTTTTAAATTAAGTTAACTCAATTGTGTGTGTGTGTGTGTGCGTGCGTGCGTGCGTGCGTGTATACTCAAAATATAGTTTAGTCTTGGTGACAAGAAGTTGCACGCATCTAGTGACATATTCAATCGTTTTCAGCCATAACGTTGCCTGTCTGTGACAAGTGCATTCCTAAATGGTTGTAGTAAGCTGCACTGAAATGTCCTGTTTTGTTTTTCCTGCTACACTTATGTTGCTCTGTAACTAGGCATGTCACACTAATCAATAAATCGATTAACCGCATTATAAATAGAAATTAATTCAATATTTCTCCCGGCCGTGACTGTTTGTTGGCGCTAGCGAGTGTACGCACAGAGTGCTGAGAGTGACTGTCATCAGGAGTAACAAGCAAGCCAACGCAAACGGATGATGCTCCAGAAAGGGCTACCAGAGAGTATTCAAAGGCCTACTACAGGCAACAGTGATTTGAAGCCTTAGCCATGTGAGAAAATACAGCAAACGTATTGAATCAACAGAGGAAACGGTGTGGAATATTCTCTTCGTGCCTGTCGTGTCAATTTTGGCTCGCTTGCGCATTGTCGTTTTATGATTTGTGACAAAGACAATGAAATAAATAATACAAGATGGTGGAACTTACGTTTCAGCTGCCCTGATTCCTGATGTGTAACACCTTATCATGTGGCAGACACATTTTGGTTCATCCAAAACATGTGTTTTGGCCAAACTCTGACAAAACATTATAGCTCAATACATGTAAACAACATATTCCACCTGATGTCTGCGGATGTCAACTCCAGAATATTTTTGGGTTATTTTTCTGTGACATTGATTCAAAATCAGAAATATTGTGATTTATTATGGATTTTATTTATGTACATATTTTGCTAAATGTCACTTATTTATTTGGTGTATTCAGGTTTGTTTATTTTGTGTTGTTTAATTTTATTTAAAAGCTTTTGACATTCCAGTCACAATGTTAAAATACTATTAATTAATTAATTTTCATTGCTTTTGATAGGGTGTACTCCGATTTTGATATACATCATTGTTACGTTCACAAAAAATGGTCTCCAAATCATGTTGGCAACAGTATTGTTTATCTGCAACAATTTGCGGGGCGATCTGTAACAACAATCTGTGTGTTGAAAGCAAGGAGATGAGTTTCAAAAGCAGTGGAGAAGAGGAAGGGGAGGCAGGATGCCGAGGAAGGTGTTGCAAAGAGCTTGCAGGGGAGGGGGGGAGGTACACGAGGCCAAAAGCAGGGAGGGGGTTTTGCTAATGATTTCACCTCCAGCTGTGGGGCTTGCTTAGAGTGAGAGAAGGGAAGGAAGGGAGAAGCAGTGGCAGATGAAACAAAATGCGCTTTGAAATTTTCTTAATAGAAAGAATAATTGGGAGATGGGGGGGTGGTGGTTTGTGGAAGCATGCCTGTAAATATTAACGATTCTCTTCAAGCAAATAACCATATTTGCTCAGCGTGCTACACCAAGAATTTTTTTTTTTACACTGTCAAACTTGGACCCGGTTCTATTTCGAAGGTGTTTCTCAGCGTTTACTCCAATTTGGCTCTCAGCATTGACGGCGACACTAAGCCCATGTATGCCAGTGTGGACATAGCCAAGCAGAACATGTCAGGGTTGGGTGTGTCTTTTCTCATGCTTCAGGGTGTCTTTCAGCTCAATGTGGAGAACATGAGGAGCGTGTTTGTGGTCCTCATACAGAAAAATGTGCTGTATTATGACCCCCGGTATAGTTCAGTGTTTCTAAGATGTTCTGTAAGCAGGGTGGTTGTTGTTGTTTTTTCCTTTATGTACCTACCCTGGCATATTGGGATTAGTGGAAATGTGTTCAGGCCAGACATATGTGTGCATGTGCTGGTGCGCAACAACATTCTGGCGCAACATAAGGCCACATTAAGCCATATTACTGGAGGATGCGAACACACACAAACACACAAACACACACTCTTTGTCTAAGAACACTTACCCCCACAACATTGTTGGACAGGCCCATAAAACTTTCATACTAATGGGCAATATAATCTAAAAAAACCTCTCGACTTGTCCCCTCAGATTTCAGGCTGGGGTCTCGGACCGGACAGGCAGATGTAGCAAAGTGGGGAAGGAGCAAGAGTAGGGGGAGACGGTAGTGGCTTATCTGGTGTTATAGCGGTGGGGGGAGAGCTGGGGGTCGTCTAGAAGGGTTTGGGAGTGTATGTGGCAGGGGAAAGGGGGGGGAATCTCGGGTTTGGGATGGATGAAGCTTGCTTGGATATGAAAATGGGTGCAGTGGACGTCCCAAGGGTTTTGGGGTTGGGACAAGCTTGGAATAAGAAGAGAGGGGGTTGTCTAGAGGCACATGGAGTGTGGGGGTTGGATGAGAGTGGCTGCCATTTCATAATGAAATAATATTGTATACTTCTTCCAATCGTAAAACAAATTGACTTATACTGGTATATCTAAAACAGAAAAATGCAGAGTTGATGATGGGTTTTTCCTGCGACTTTGTGCCACGGGGCACTGTATTCACACACTCGCACCTCAAGTCTAGGTCCAGTGGTGGCGGAGAAAGGCAGAGGAAAAGCATCCAGCCATCCATCCATCCGTCCATTTTCTATGCCACTTATCCTCATCCTCGCGGGTAGAGCAAAAACAAAAGCGAGAAAATGAGCATGGCTGAAAGCAGAGGAGTAGCGGAGACTAGACTAAGAAATCGTTACTAAACGGGGAAGTACCTCTAATTTGGAAGTGGTTTGGTCGCGATAGATGTAGTCCAGACATGTGGAGTAGCCAAACGACTCAACCTCAGCCTCACTGTCCACTACATAATCGGCAACTGGACTTTGAAGTCATCCCGTCTCCATTTTTTCCCCAGAGTTTAAAACATTGCAAATGAGTTGAAGGTGTTTTTCCAGGAATGTGACTTAGATGAGAAGAAACAAATGTGTGTGACTGCTGACAGTGTATCTAATGTTTTTAAAGCAGCTGCCCTGAACAAGTGGAATAGACTGACTTGCTTTGGACACTCTCTACACAGTTCCACTGGTAACGCCAACGGTCACTAGTTTGCTCATCGGCCTATAGGGCAGTTATGACTGACCTCTATGAAGTCTGCCTGGCAAGAACTGATAATGGATAATGCGAATTTCAGAATGTATAAAAATGCCACTACAGAAGAGCATGGTCTTATTTTCCCCCTCAGTTTGTTAAACTCTTGTCTGTTTTGAAGATGATTCAGTTTCATGGTGTAATGAATAAATCCTCAATTACTAAGTGTTCCCAGGACATGCAGACACAGATATTGTAGCACCTTGTGAGAATTTGTTGCACAGTGTGACGCATGCACAGCACAAGAATCCATTTTTTTCTTAAGTGTTGTTTGTTCCCTATGGAAGCCACTCTGTATTCCTCCCCTGGTAACTGATTTGTGTTTTGAAAGGAAAACGCTGAACAACAAGGAATATCTTTTTTTTTTTTTTTAACGGGCAACAAAACCATCACAAAGAAAGTACCAAAGCTACATTATTTTTCTTCCGTCATTGGAGATGCCACCCACTACAGATCTGCACATCTCCACCCACACCCAGTAACACCAATGGCAGCCTGAACCTCTGCCTCAATGCTTCACACTGTGTTTTTATTATTTTAACCTTACTAGCTTTGACCTGCTGTCACAACAAGTTCTCTTTTTTGGGTTATTTGGTGTTGAAATGCATTTTTTTTGTCAGTTATTTGAGACTATTTGTTGGCATCTGGTGTTATCTTATACCTAAAGCATAGAAGGACTTGTCTAAATATTGTTCAGAAGCCATTTCACCAAGGTTGTGAACGATAAACTGATGTGACCGGATATCCGAGAGACACGACTGCGTCATTAGCAGCCTCTTTGAAGAAGAGAATCAGCCATAAATACTTCATACTTAACCGATAGTTAACGGAACGGGTATTGCGAGACTAGCGATTGGTCGGCAGAAGGGGTGTAACAATTCGTTTAAATAACGATTTGATTCGTGGTTGCTGATTCGATTCAAGGATTGTACTGGTTCATTTACAACAATACGATCCGAATTGATTCAGTAACTTTTACGCTGGATATTCAACCAGTCTGACAGCAAAATAAATACCTGGATACTGGAAAGTGCAGGTTTCCTAGATCCTGTTGTGTTTTTTTTTTGTGAGGTAATTAGGAATAAATGAATTATGGACATAAACAAGCAAAAACAACAATTCACGGCAAATGCATTCACATTTTATTTGAATAAAGTGCAGCCAACACTTCAGAACACGACTAACGTCAATTTGATACCTCATTCACTTCTCTTACCAACGTATTAAAAAAGTTAAAGCAAAGGTCAGACTGGGAAATAGGGCCTGTGGTTCCCATTGCTTTACCATTGAGTTGAGACAAAACCTGTGGTTGACCCACGGACCTGGGCAAGTACAACTCTACCACAAAATGTCTAATAACGTGACATTTGTTTTAAAAGGCAGCAGAGTATCCATTTGTTTTGTTTTTTTTGACAATAAAAAATCAAGGGAAGAAAAATATGCCATAATATCCACGTAGGCCTCGCACTAGCAGCACAGCAGCACATTGTATTAACCAAATCTGCAGATAGATATCAAAGTGAATTAATATATACAAAGTATACTGTACATGAAAATAAATGCCTTATCATAGCCAAAATACCATTCAACACAAAGAAACAGAAGACTACTACAGTTGTTGGCGCAAATTTTTACTTTTTTTTACTTTTACTTAGGTTTTTTACTTTGATGGTGCTGGAGCTCTGGCTAACTTGCACACTGCAGATGTTGCCTCTAAAACCTATTGAGTCCTTTGAGGTGGCTCCACACCTTACTCTTCCCCTATGGCCGTTAAATGGAAACATATACATTTAGTGCAGTTTGGTAAATAGCATAGAATTTGGTACTATAGTTGACCATAACGATAAAACCAAGTGGCTGCTTTTGGCTGAAAGTGATAATAATACATAAGCTAATGTCAAGTGTTTTTAAACTAAATGCATTATGTGTTTATAAATGGCTTACTGACAAAAACATCTATTAGTCATATTTTCTAGTTATGGAAAAGTTCCATCTGCAGCCACGAAATATTTGCAAACAGCTCAAATACACAGGTTGAAGCAAATATTAAAAGTGGGGAAATTTACAAACAAAATAACTTGAAAAGCACTCAGTGAGCGCAGACCTCCGCTAAGTATCATTAATAAACATTACAACTTTTAAAAGCTTATAATGTTCTGCAGCTTCAGACAATTTTTTTTTAGTGGGCGAGGGGATAAAACGGCTCTTTTGATAGTAAAGGTTGCCGGCCCCGGCTCTAAACTGAAAACACGTTCAAGTCAGGCTTGTTCGAACAGCGCTGTGAGCCTCCGAGCAGGTTCAGTAGGTATTGTTCTTTATCGGCTGTAGAACACAAACAGTGGCAGCTGTCCATGTGTGACTGTATGTCTGCAGGCGTTTCCATAACTGTGTGTGTGTGTTTCTGCAGCCTGCTCTCCAGCTGTTTCCTTTTAGCTATCACACTGCTCTCAAGGTTGTGGAGTTCTGTGTGTGTGCACACAAGTGTGTGTGTGTGTGTGTGTGTGTGTGCGTGTGTGTGTGTGTGTGTGCGCGCTAAGCCACAGCCGCTGAGTCATTTTTTATTTTTATTTTTTTTAAATATAACACTTTACCAATGTGTCTCTCCCATGATGCGGGGTGGTGGAAGCAGGGTTTGGGGAAGTGGTGGTGGAGAGTATATGTCAAAGTTGCCAGCCCACTTTTTTTGTTGTTTTGTTCAGGTGATCAAAAATGGGACACCTGGCACACTCGCAGTACAGTGGGATCTTTAGGGTTGAACTTGTTGGAACTGTGTAGGCTATTTGTAGTTAACATTAGTGATGGTCATAAAAGTGTAAAAACAAGCTGATCACTATTAACATTAAAATGTACAAACTAGGGCTGTCCATCGATTAAAATACTTCCGCGCAATTAATCACATTTTGTTTACAGTTAACTCATAATGGTGGATAAAACTAAGTTTTTATCTATAATAAGGATGTAAATCTCTTTTTGGGAAACGATTTGATATGCAACTTTGATAACTACATCAAATGTTATGTACATTTTGGAAATATATTATTTTTATTCATATAAAAAACAGTTTTTACATGTTTAATGCAAGCGACGCTTTGTCCAACTTTGACGGTCCCTGAACACACCATGAAACTTTGTCCCATGCTTTACAAATAGACTGATTTACTGTATTTTTTTTTCTCACATTTAGTTTTGAATGATGACACTATGTGAAAATTCATAAAGGTAAGATTCGATGACCTTATTGAGCGCTAACGTGCGCGTTTCTCTGAAAAACATTAAAGTCCATCCGTACTGGCTTTAATTTGATGTTGTCTATAATAATTAAGATAAATCAGGGCGCTATATTGTATGTATGGTTTGCCAATGATATTTCCGGGTGAGTATCTTATCTATCGATTAGCTAATGCTAGCACCGCTAGCTCTTCAGCCGCTGACATTGACATATGCGCCAGCAGCTGCCCTCGGCTATGCTAATAGCTCTTATGCAAATTTCAGCTTGCCGTTCAAAGTGAAAAATCAACCCGAGAGAGCAGAGAGAATAAAAGCACTTGTTAGTTGGGACTCTCTTGTGCCAAGATACCACTGTTCAGAAAATTTCAAATTGTTTGGCCTCAAGTAACACTGTGCAGAATACTCCAGTGTTCCTACCCCATGGTGCCTAGCCCATGCACTGGGGGGATGACTCGGCGCTGACACATGAAGTTGCGTGACTCCAGAACTCCAAAAGTGAGAGTCATTGCTTTACAGTAAAGTGACGCGAGTCACTGATGACTTGATAGTCCTGGTGACTGACAATTTATACTCTCAGCCTGGACGACTACTCACTGTGTGTGTGTGCGTGTGTGTGTCGTGTGTGTCACTGTCTTTTTGTCGTCTCTTTGAGAAAGTCGAGTCACCCGGTTGAAGGTGTGTATAAATGCCTCCCTTACGGGCCTGTGAGAGCCTGTCTTGCGTTTCCTCACTGCAAGAGGAAGTGACTCTGAACCCCGAGGGCCTCTGAGCACTGGTGGTGTAATGTGCCCACGCTCGTACGCACACACCCACATACACACATAGAGAGTGTGCACATACAGGAAATACCATGAGTCACAAAGACACTTAGTGTCTCAGCAGTTGTATGGATTGTTGGCCAAAGGATGGGAGAGCACAGTGTAATGGATTTGATTGGAGCGCTATGGGTCACTAACCGCAGCACCCCAACCACTTTTCTACCCTTCCCTCCCCAGAGTGAAGAAAGCCCCAGTCCAAAGCGCCAGAGGCTGTCCGGCCAAGCTGTCTTGGAACAGCTAACCTCTTCCGCCTCACCACCGTCCACCCCTTCTCCCCCCATCCGCCCCTGGGAGTCGGGACCTCCAAGCAGGAGAGCGTCTCACCCCCACGCACACTACCACCAAGAGAGATCTCTCACGCCTGCTCGACACAGACGCAGGTACAACCTTACAGGTTTCCTCTACTTAATCCTCCTTAATCAGCCTGCAACCCAAAAACCTACCTCTTTGTATAAACATAGAGTATGATTGATTTATTCACCATTCAGTTCCAACACGGCAATAAATGTTACACACAGTTGTGTAAATAACCTGAGTATTATGTCAGTCAAAATAGCTACTTAGCTTTCATTATACACGTGGTTCATGTGTTACGTCCAGTTAGCATTTGGTAAAAACATTACAGATATACAAGGAGGGAAAATGATTATGCAAAAAGCAGTGCAGCCAAAGTTGAGGCAATAAATGAAAAAGATTTTCCCATTTAATCACGACGTAGTTTTACAAACAGACGTGTAGCCGCTACGCGCGGAATCTTGCAGGATTCCTACTGCTGAGTTAGTTTATCAGTGTCCATTGCATGTCCGTGTTGCTGGAGAAAAGTTCCCCACTCACACTGAGGCAGAGGCGCAAGAGTGAATCAGGAATGGCAAAATGTCAGCTGACTGATGTCATATGGCACCTACAAAGAGATGTTTACGTGGATGACATGATCAAACCACACTACTAGCAACGTAATGGACACCCGTGGCATGAATGGTTTCTAAAGGTGAGCCCTTTATCCTCCCACCAGCCCCCCGGCCAGGCGTCAGCGTGGCCGCGTCTCCAGACCTTCTCGGCACTTCCCTCCACATCACCCTGCCCCTCAAGGACCTGCACCAACAGAGCTCCATGACGAAAACTTGCACCACAGCTCCCATCCCTCGTTGCCCCAGGCATACCCAACGCACACCCCCAGCACCTACAGTCAGCCCCCCACACCTGGAACTGGTTCAGAGGATCCCAGAGCTTTCCACCCTCCCACCATGTCCCCACGGCTACTGCACCCAGCCGCACATCACCTCCATAATCATCATCATCATCAGCAGCAGCATCATGTAACGTCACAGCAAGAGGCCATGGTCATGGATTTGCATGAACAGGTATGCTGTCCGCACGTGGGTGTGGGCGTTCATTCGTTAACTGTTACATGACTTATCTCCAGCTCCAGCAGGGCAGTGTACCCGTCTCTTATACTGTGACCCCAGTTGCACCTCACGGCCTTGCAGCACCACTGTGCAACAGTCACCTTCCCCCCAGCTGCTCTACACAGCAGCAAGTTCCTGCCTGCAGTGTGGTGTTCAGCACTGGACAACACTACCACCCGGTGAGAGCACAGAAGAGTGTGGGAGCTGTTTATTTAGGGGAAATTAGGTCTGCAATAACAGAAGCCACGAATAGAACAGTTTTCTGGTTTGACTTTGGTGCCACCTTGTGACAGAATGTGGTATGTCAGGATCTTGTGCTGATAAAAATACATTTTTTGCCCTCCCCTCGCCTCCCCATTTCAGATGTTGCAGGCATGTTCAATGCAGCATTTGCCTGTACCCTATGCCTTTCCCTCTCTGCTGTCCAGCGACCCTCAGTTCCTTCTTCCACCACATCTTTCTCATCACCCGCCGCACCTCCACACCCACGGCCAGTTCTTGCCTTTCCAAACGCAACAGCCACGATCGGTAATACATTGACTTTTTCAAAACTGATTTAATGTTGACTATTTTAATTACGCTTCAAGGATTCATACTATTTGTTTCTCAGCCCTTGCAGAGGATCGAGAATGAGGTTGAACTTCTAGGAGAGCAGCTGTCAGTTGGTGGAGGCTTCAGCTACGCACATCACCACCACCATCACCACCACCAGCAGCCTCCAGCTACCCTCCCGCCCTCCACACCGCTCCACTTTCTTTCACACCATGACCACCTGTCACAGGAGCTCTTCACAATGGTGAGTATATTGATTCAGTACTTTCATCATCATCAGGGCCTCAATTAGGGGGGTGCGCTACAAACGAGAGCCGCCTTCCACCTAGCCGAGCATGTATGGATGACCACGCTGATACACTAGTGGTTACTTGGAAAACTGCAGGAGAACATTAAGTGAGCCTGGATGAAAATAAACTGATGAGGCCCGCGAGACGATTTTGTAAAGTCTAAAAATGAGCTGCAATTTTTCAATAAAATAAGCTGCTGTTCTAATTGTGTCCACTAGATGGCACCATAGCAATTGTGTTAAGCAAGCAAACTGCTTATACCAGTCCCGATAAGCTACTTAGCATTGGCGTCATTTATTACAGTTTTTACTTTTAACATGATATGCTCTAATGAGGATAAGCGGCATAGAAAATGAATGAATGAATGAATGAATGAATGAATGCTGTGGCATCCTCACTGGCCCAATAGAGAAAAGTGAATGCAGAGTGCAGTGTCCCCGAAAAATGGTCAGGAGGGTCTCACTTTACATACACAAGGTACACAAAAATACAGTAGCTACTAAGGAACTAGTGAGGAAATAACAAAGAACTAATGAGTAGTGGTTAGGAGGGTTAGGGAGGTTTGTTCCTCATTAACTACTGTAATTTTGTGTGCATTCTTGTAGGGTTACGGACAGCGGGGAAGACAGAAGGGGGAAATTTTGGGGGACACATTTAGAAACAGTAGTCGAGATGTCAGCGACGCTTTAGTGAAAGCTAGCTACGTCATTGCTAATGAAATAGCAGTGGCTTCAAAATCACTTAGTGAGGTAGAATGTGTAAAAACATGCATGATGAAGGCAGCGGAGATTGTGTGTCATAAAAAGCGGCAGGTTTTTGCATCAGCCTGACAAGAAACACAGTTGCAGACAGGATTTCTGATTACTCGGTGGATTTGGTGAGCCAGTTAGGTCACAAAGTAAAGTCATTGATTGCGTTTTCAGTTGCAAATAATGAAATGACATATTTTCACCGCAATTTTCGGCGCACTGGACAGTGTTTGAGTGGCCTGGTCCTGTCAGCTCGGCTGCAGAATGTGTGCTCAGAAAAAGGGTGTTTCCGGAAGTGGCGCCCGTGAAGGCATGTATGTCTATGGGCTCAGCGTAAACAAAGGTTTCTAGAGGTAGCTCCTTGACGTCATGTGATTTATTTTTCATCAAAACAGTAGTCGTGTCAAAATATCGTGTTGCCGCTGGCTTTGTCTGAATGATACTGTAAGTTGGCTTTCTTTTCTAAAAGACAAAGGTTTAGGACTACAATGAACGAAGCAAATACTGTTTGCTCACCTCGCGTTCTGTTCATTTCACTGAAGACCGCTTCGAAGGAACACCTTTACAAGAAGCATTTGGCTTGAAAGTGCAGTATAAACGCATTTTGGATGCTAGGATGCTATCCCCGATGCTATGCCACACAGGAAGGGACAAGATGAACCACATCAAAGTTGCCACGGAATAGCAATATGTGTGTTATTTACATGTTGCATTCTAAACACCATGCAACCATGGCGCCAAGCATTTAAAGCATTATACATGTTACAAAACATGTTTGCAGCGGCATGTTGACGGTGGGGCAGTGGCTGAAATAAATCAGGCCTCAAACACTCGTTTACGCTCATTAAGAAGCAGATTTAAAGCAATAATTGAAGGATAAGCAGCTCCAAGGTAATTTACACTTACCTTTTGTGTATTGAAGCCGACCACTCCAGCTCCACATCTCTTCCGCACCGGACACGCTAATTTCATTGGTGGTGGTTCTAATAAATACGACTTCATTCTGTGTTCTCCAAGTGCTCTATCTCCAAATGTGTCTTGGTCCTTAAACTTTTGACACACTGAGCAAATCTTCACCAGTATGAGTACGGCTTCAGGTGACTCTGAAGGACTGAGTGCTGCATCCTGCATTCCTGTTAACGGCACAAAAATGTGCACCATCCGTCTGCCGTTAAGGCTGAAAGAAGGACAAGGCTGTCTCTCCTGCCAAGCCAGGACAATGTATGAGGTGGGAAGGCCTGGAGGGAAGTCTGAGAAATGGAGACAAAACATCAGCTTCATCATCAGAGCTACCCATGATGTGCTCACACCTCCAAAGAATCTCCACCAGTAGCATTTGGCGAAGAGGCAAAATCTTGCACTACACAGACACAGCAGACACGCAACAAGGAGGACGGAATGCTAATGTCTGTCCGGGTGAAGTGGAATGGAGAGGATTTGTGGCTTCTTCCATCATCAGGATGCTGAAGAAACTTGGTATCCAAAGACAGGTTCTGCGGCAGATTCAATTCAATCAGTCTCAGTCAAAAAGCAGTGAGTGGATATAAAGCGGAAGGATCCTTGTTGGGTTCGAAGAACTATCTGCTCCAGTGTTTCATGACTTTTTTATTCCGTGTAATTCTGGTCGGAGAAGTGAGGAGTCAATTTTCTCTCTCCCATCTTCTTTAGCCCTATCCTCACTTCATGCCTCGGCGATTCACCAGCCGGCGCTACCGCTCCCAGCAGGCTGTGCCGTCTTCAAGCTACCATCCCAGCTTCCTGCCTTACTTCTTGTAAGTAATTTAACTCCGGGTCGATCCATTCAGAGGAAAACAGGAATTACATTTCCCTTCTTTTTAACCAGGTCCATGCTTCCCGTCCCACCAAATGTAGCCCCCACCATCAGTCTAGAGCTGGATGTGGATGACGGCGAGGTGGAGAATTATGAGGTAGTTGGAAATCCGTCTCTAAGATGTTACCTGTGGAAGTGAACTAGTTCATTCAGGAGTCTTTTCTAAACACTGACCTTCTTGCCGTATGTGTAACTTCCAGGCCTTGCTGAACCTTGCTGAGCGTCTAGGAGAGGCCAAGCCACGCGGTCTAACCAAGGCGGATATAGAACAGCTCCCATCGTACAGGTTCAACCCCAACAACCATCAGTCCGAGCAAACACTGTGAGTACCTCAAAGTAATGCACTTGTTAGGGCGTCACAAGATCTTGCAAGATTAAAGCATGACAAGATTTCTTTTATAAATTAATTAATCGCACGATTAATGAAAATTAAATTCTATGCCGGCTTCAATGTATTGCCATGTGCATGTGTGTCCGTTTTCCTTGTTTCCTGCCTCCAAACAGGAGGGAAGAGGGTTTACTGTGCACTGGTTTCATCACCTTGACTTGTTTGTTCTTTAGAACAACGCCATGCACAGAGCGAGCGCTTTTGTTGAGCTGAAAGCCAAAGCTGTCAATTTACCGGTCCATCTTCGTTCCTGCCCTCGCCTACGGTCATGAGCTTTGGGTAGTGGCCAAAAGGACAAGACAGGACAGGAGTATCGCGGCTACAAAGGGATGAATTAGAGTTTTCTTTGCGGGGCGGCTGGGCTCTCCCTTGTAGATAGAGTGATGAGCACTGTCATCTGTGAGAAACTCAGAAATAGAGAGGCACCAGATGAGGTGGCTTGGGTATTTGGTTAGGACGCCCCGCCCGACGCCTCTCTGGCGAGGTGTTCTGACCGGCAGGAGGCCCAAGACACGTTGAAGAGACTATGTCTCCTCAACGCCTCGGGATCCGCCTGGAGGAGCTGGACAAAGTAGCCGGGGAGAGGAAAGTCGGAGCTTCCCCGCTTAGACTGTTGCTACCTTGGATAAGCGGTAGAAGATGGATGGACAATACATTTGTCATATTTTTTTTTTTACTGTACTTTCCTTAAATTTAATTTTAAATTTTTTTTTTTTTTTTCCCTAGCACCCGTGCCAGAAAATTCTTCTTGCGGTGTGACACAGTCCGACCATGTTGTCTTCCAGGTGTGTGGTCTGCATGTGCGACTTTGAGTCTCGCCAGCTCTTAAGAGTCCTACCCTGTAATCATGAGTTCCATGCCAAGTGCGTAGACAAGTGGCTTAAGGTGAGTCAAGTTATTTATGCGCCAAAAACAGACCAACTTCTCGTTTCCACCCAACACAAGACGCTTAGACTGAGATGAATAATGTACATGCTGTGGTTCAATTGTATCACAGAAGCCATAGTGTTCCCTAATTTGCAGGAAGTTTCAAGCTGGAAGCTGTTTTTTCTTAACAAAAAAACGGTCTGCACACGCTAACACTTCATTCTGTCTTCTGTCCAGGCTAACCGGACTTGTCCTATCTGTCGAGCCGACGCGTCGGCAGGCCAACGGGATTCGGAGTGACCCCTAATGGATATTGACAATCCTGTCTTTGTTTTGGGTGCACCACATAAATGTCATCATGGACATAAACGGGACCAGTATTCCTTTTATCGCACATACAAGAGGATAATAATTAGTACATAAACATTCTACTGATTGTTCCAACTTGGACTCCACACAGCCCTGCCTTCTGTGCACACCTTTGGCCTTTGACAACACGCATGCACAGCAGACTCACATACACCACACTTTCGGGGAAGACTCATTTGAAAGCTTGAATGGAAATTACAGGAGGAATGGCAGTCCAAAGAGTTTGTCTGTGCTATTCTAGTGGAAAGTACTTGAAGCATTTCCACCTCTGACATCACAGACTGTCCTGGCGACTAATTTTAGTTGACACAGTCGGGTTGGTTTTAATTTCTGTACGTGAATTCCGGCATTCCTTGGCGTGAGATCAATTTGTATGGAGTGGGGGGGGGAACGTTGCACTGTGAGTGAATGCTGAAGAAGACTGAGTTTGCAAAAGCAAATAATGTACTTTGTCTGTGAGCACACGCACGTGCTCGTGTTTCTGTCTTCCTGTATGTACACACACATCATCTCTGTAAGGCTTACTCCCCACTGCCATATTGTAACTCACCTTCACCCTAACCACAGGGAAGGCTGTATGATGTAACTTGTCACTATTAATCACACGTTGTTTGTCTCAGTATGACAACAAGTGAAGGCCTTATATACTGTAGAATGCACAGGCGCGTCAGAGGTGAATGATTTTTATATTACAGTACAATTTATACCACAAGGTGTAATCACAATAGGGTGGAGCAAATGTAGTTTTTGTTTACGAATCATGCAAAAAAAAAAAAAAAAGAACAAAAATAATGTGCTCTGCAAGGTGTTTTCTTCTGTATCGATGGTGTCATATCCATGGGAAAGGAGGATTTTTTTTTTTACCCTGTGTGGTCAAAGGTAACTGGATGGTCTCCATTGTGTCCTTGAAGTGTTTTTTCCGTTGCTTGGTGTACTAGCAATTAAGCAATTACCTCAGTTTCACTATTTAAGGCTTCCCTAAAAATGTTATAATTTATAGCATTTTACTTTTATTTTTTCCTCCATGCAAGTGTTTTTTATATATATATAAAACACACATATGTGTTTATATATATATATATATATATGTATGTATATATATATATGTATGTATATATATATACGTATGTGTATATACACACGTGTGTGTGTGTATATATATATATATATATATATATATACGTATGTATATGTGTATATATATATATATACAGTGAGGGAAAAAACTATTTGAACCCCAGCTGATTTAGTAAGTTTGCCCACTAACAAAGAAAAGATCAGTCTATAATTTTAATGGTAGGTTTATTTAAACACAGAGACAACAATGACAAAAAAATGCGTTTCAAAAAGAGTTATAAATTAATTTGCATTTCCATGAAGGAAATAAGTATTTGATTCTTTGAAAAACCTGCTTCAGTACTTGGTGCCAAAACCTTTGTTGGCAATCACAGAAGTCAGCCGTTTCTTGTAGTTGGCCACAAGGTTTGCACACATCTCAGGGGGGATTTTGGCCCACTCCTCTTTGCAGATCCTCTCCAAGTCATTAATGTTTCGTGGCTGATGTTTGGCAACTCGAACCTTCAGCTCCCTCCACAGATTTTCTATGCGATTAAGGTCTGGAGACTGACTAAGCCACTGCATGACCTTAATATGCTTCTTCTTGAGCCAATCTTTTGTTGCCTTGGCCGTGTATTTTGGATCATTGTCATGCTGGAATACCCAACCACGACCCATTTTCATATAGAAAACCCATTTGGCGGTGGGGACGGTGTTTTTAGAGTCGTAGGCAGCATTTCTCCTCCTCCAAACACGGCAAGTTGAGTTGATGCCAAAGAGCTCAATTTTGGTCTCATCGGACCACAACACTTTCACCCAGTCTTCCTCTGAATCAGTCAGATGTTCAGTGGCAAACTTCAAACGGGCCTGTAGATGGACTTTCTTGAGCAGGGAGACTTTGAGCGCACAGCAGGATTTCAGTCCTTCACAGCATAGTGTGTTACCAACTGTTTTTGTGGTGACAATGGTCCCAGCTGCCTTGAGATCATTGACAAGTTCCTCCCGAGTGGTTCTGGCCTGATTCCTCATCGTTCTCATTATTGTTGAAACTCCACGAGGTGAGATCTTGCATGGAGCTCCACATCGAGGGAGATTGGCAGTTAATTTATGTTTCTTCCATTTGCGAATAATTGCACCAAATGTTGTCACCTTCTCACCCAGCTGCTTGGCGATGGTCTTGTAGCCCATTCCAGCCTTGTGTAGGTCTACAATCTTGTCCCTGAAATCCTTGGAAAGCTCTTTGGTCTTGGCCACGGTGCAGAGTTTGGCATCTGGATTGATTGATTGCTTCTGTGGACAGGTCTCTTTTATACAGGTAATGAGCTGAGAGGGCTGCCAATGTCAGCTCGTTACCTGTATAAGATCCACCTGGGAGCTAGAGATCTTGCTGACGGACAGGGGAGCAAATACTTATTTCCTTCATGGAATTGCAAATTAATTTATAACTTTTTGAAATGCATTTTTTGGGATTTTTTTTGTCATTGTTGTCTCTCAGTGTTCAAATAAAACTACCATTGAAATTATAGACTGATCATTTCTTTGTTAGTGGGCAAACTTACAAAATCAGCTGGGGTTCAAATAGTTTTTCCCCTCACTGTATATACACAGACACACACACACCATTAGTAGTTACATGATGTTTTGTGTGTAACCAAAATCATTTGAAGGCTGTTGATGATGACATTTTTAACAAACATTTGTACATTTCGTATGAGAGTTATTACTAGTAATACTTTATCAAGTAGTGCAATGAACTCCTTTATTCCCCTGCCCTGCCTTTTGTATTGCAAAAGCTGGTTCAATAATAAATGTATAACTCGTCTTCTAAAATAATGTGCCTTCCTATATGTAATGGATTGTTTTTTTACTTTTGACTTTTACAACGCTCCTATTGATTGCACCCCCCCCCCTTTTTTTTTCAGAAGCGACTAGCGACAAATCTAGCGACTTTTTTTGGTGTCATTGGAGAATTTTCTTGTATTTTTCTGCAGTTTTCTGCAGACCTAAAAGTGAAAGCAGGTTACATAGTGGAGCTCTACGGGTCCATGAATCACCCTGTTTTACACGCAAGTCCACATGTAATTATTATGCTGTCTAGACTTTCAGAGGCGCTGGTGGAAATGAATTATGAAATAAATTTTTTATAAGGTGTTGGGCAATTTTAAATTAACAAACCACAAATCAAGTTTGTTTGTACTTCTTAGCGTAATTAAGGCGATGTTATGCACCTTTTTGTCTCTCGTATGAGGATATGCTGTTTTTCCTACAGCATCTGTTACAACGTAATATGCAAACTAGCTGTTGACGTCATCTAGGACAGCCAATAGCTACTCTTCTTACTGTGGCGTTGGGGTGTTTCTCAGCCACTGAATGTCGGTGAGCAATGTGTACATTTTTTAAATGACAAATAATGCACATTTGAGATTTGTATCCTTAAGAGTATCATATTAGTATTAAATATAATACGGGTTGTTTTATTCGAGTAGTGCTACTATTTGTGTAGTTCTATAGGATAGTTTACTTTTCTACCGGCTCACATCGTAAACCTAAAGAAAGGTAGTTTTAATGCAATGGTGCCGTTTAAGGTTCTGCGACGACCCAAATTCACGTCGAACCCAACATTGCTAAACTAAAGATACTATTCGTCTAGGTTGACGTCACTGTGCTGACATTTGCAATCTTTTCCTGAGAACGTCTCTGAGGGGCACGCGTTTATGACGTCAAATGCGAGCGACTCGTCATCGGCTTGCTAATCGACAAAAAAGGTCGTCATTGTAGACTGGTCTATCTGTTCATTAACGAAGGTAAGACATTTGAACAGCAGGAAAATGTCATTGTCTCGCAGCGATACTTTGAGAAATAGCTACGTTTTAGGGCAACTTGATCCAGACAACCGCTTTGAATAGTCAGCTAGCTAGCTAGCTAGCTGGCTAGCTAGCGAGCATCAACGCCAGTGCTATCGCTAGCCCCGCCGGTTTCCAAGACTAATGTATTTGCTTCTGTTATCTTTGAAACGACGTCAAGGCATGAGCATGCACTGGTTGCTGTTTTGAGTCACACGGTCGCAGCCCCACCGACCATCCGTCGTTCGACTAAAACGGCTTCTCAACTACAGGCGGTAGCTCCAAGGAGGAACGCGTGCTAGCATGGCGGCTAGGTGGGACGAGCACCAGGCCTATGAGGAGCTGTTGCATTGGGACAGCCTCATCCAACAAGGCCACCGGCTTCACCCGCACGAGTTCGACAGGTACAGTCCGCGAATGTACTGGTTTTTTCAATGTAAAGTTATTTTTGTGCTGCACTTAGCGGCACGCCATCAGCAAATGCAGCCGAACTCAACAGTTGTGGACACAAGCTTTGAGAATGACACAAATATGAATTGCCACGACGTTCTGCCTCAGTTTTTATATTTATATTGCATATCGGAATGGAATTAGGAGTGCTAAGGTGCGTTGCAAAGTCCCCCACTTCTCCTCTGGGACAAACTTAGGGACAGACTGGTGACTCTAAAATTCCCCATAGACATGAATGTGAGTGTGATTGGTTGTATGTCTGCGACCAGTCCAGGGTGTACCTCGCCTCCTGTCAGCTGGGATAGGCTCCAGCATACCCGCAACCCTAATGAGCGACATAGTGAATGGATTGGATGGATTGGCAAAAGGCATGGGGATTGGGCTCCCGGAGACTGGGGCAGAGTCATTCATTCATTTTCTGTACCGCTTATCCTCATTAGGGTCGCAGGGATGCTGGAGTCTATCCCAGCAGACTTTGGGCGAGAGGCGGGGTACACCCTGGACCGGTCGCCAGTCAATCGCAGGGCACATATAGACAAACA
>QODF01000085.1:1524981-1709601 GCA_024372805.1 Oostethus manadensis | reverse complement strand
TCTAAGCATATTATTGTCATAATAGTGACCAATACTTGTGTCATTCTCAAAACGTATTAACATTCCCTGATGCACATCTGGATTTAGTGAAATAACCTTGAAAATTGACTCACATTTGGTCAATATGTTTGACACATTTTACAGATATGAGGAGTTGCGTTACTGGTACGACTGCCGGTGCTACGAAGACGAGCTAAGACAGTACCACAACTATATTTCTGCAATAGAGACTGCGGAACATCCACATTATCACAAGGTACCTCCTTTTACTAGAGTAAACATACCTCAGTCCTTTTTAGCTTCTATTGCTGCAAAAGTAGTCATTGTGCACACGTTTTTTTTGTTTTTTTTGCTTTATTTCCTTAATGTTGGAATTACAATGGTGCCTTTTGTTAACGTCATTAATGTGTTCCAGAAGGTCCCACTCAAACCCAAACGGACTCTAACCAAAGCAAATTCTACCATAAAAAATCATGTAAATCCAATTCATCTATCCCAGACACCCAAAAATTTTGACCCAAAACACATTTTATAGACCGACGAGATGGTTTTACATGCAAAAAATTATGTTATAGAGCAGGGATAGGAAACCTTTGGCTCGGGAGCCAGATGTGTCTCTTTTGATGACCTCATATTGCTCTTAGAAGTTTCTAAACATAACATTTCTTTATTTTAATTTACTTTTTTTTTTTAAACTATAGCTTGTTTTACAACAGTGGTGTTCATCGTGCGGTCTGACTGATTTATTTTTGTTAAAATGCAATTTTACAAAAAACAAAACAAGGAAACTGCAAAAAATGAAAACATGAGCAGTAATTTTACAAATAAAGTAAAAATATTAGTGTAAAAAAGTTTTGGGAAAATTAGGTTGTGGAAAAGGTTATATTAGGAGAATAAAGTCAAAATATTACAGCAATAAAGTCATAATTATGAGAAAAGTAGAAAAAAATTAAATTAAAAAAAACAGCAGAAATTTAAAAAAATGCTGCAATTTTATTAGTAGAAAGTAAAAAAAAAAATAATAGGTCACAATTTTATGGGAACACATTTAACAACTATGTTGGGCTGTTGCTAGTGTTGATGTTTCACCGCGGCACACAGGTAGGATCATCCATCTGGTTCTGGGTCACAGCAAGGTGACTTATCGACACTCAGTTTAATGCCAGAGATTGAGACAAGTGGATTGAATGCAAATTGATCCCACACCTACTGCGCACAAGTCGGATATGACAACTTCTTCACTCCCAATCGTTCCAGGCTGTGCTTGCCTTTCACCCTCAGTCCACCTGGATAGATATAGCTCTCCTGTGACCCCGAACAGCAAAACCAGTAGAGAAGATGGTTGGATGCAATGGTTATTTAAAAGATGCAAGATGACGGTGTGTTCCACAATGCCGCTAACTTATTCTGGTTGTTTTCCAAAGGATGCTTTTCCCAACCAGATACACTCCGGGCCAAACGATCGCCGTGTGATGGCAAAACACTCCGAGATTTATCCCTCTGCAGCGGAGCTAGAGGCGGTGCAAACAATCGTCTCCCACGTGGAATGTGCGCTAAAGACTGTGTCGGACCAGATTGATGCTCAGAATTTCGGCAAAGGAAATCAGGAGGCCAAAAGGTAACTTAGCCAAATGATAGATTTCCCTTGAGTTCTTATGACCTAAACAGATTATTTTCCTCTTTCATGTTGCAGTGCAAAGAAGCGTGTTCTGCATGGCATTATGAGGGTGGGCCTCCTGGCCAAAGGACTTCTGCTCAAAGGAGACACGGACCTGGAACTGGTGCTCTTTTGTTTCAACAAGCCTACCGTCACTCTGCTTAGACAAGTGGCTGAGAGTCTAAGTGCCCAGTTGGAGGTACGGTTGCAGATGCTCAGATTCATATTTGGTTAAAAGTGACAGGCATTTTAAAAAGTCCGCAGGCTGACACTTAGGCTGTACTAAGGTTTACATTTAAATGTAAAGGCTAAAGTTTACTTTAATGAGATGCACACTTTAAAGAATTCGTTTTATTGTATCAAATCTTAAACAGTTATGTATAAAGCGATCAATTGCAATCAGTTTGCTTCTAAATAGACGTGCTCATGGCCTTAATATGTCAGTCCATCTTTGGCGTTCTAAAGTGTCGTTCCTCTTTGTAACAGGCCGAGGCTGCTGGGTTGTATACAGTGACCCCCAGTCCAACGGATGCAGCCATCACTGTAAAAAGCACCAAAGAGTTAGCCCTGACGCTCACCCTCCACCTCACGTCACCGCAGGTCAGGGTGGAGCAGCAGAGCGAGCCCTGCGAGGAAAGTGAGTGTCACCTAGAAAGGTCCAACCCCCACATCTGATGTGTGTGCATAGCCTGCACTGCTCTGCAGACTTTGTAATGAAAACGCCGCATTGTCAGTTTTCCTCAGGTCAGTGAACGACCCAATGAATGTTGGCCCTTCACTTGCCTGAGAGTTCTGCACCGTTTGGTGACAATATCCCAGTCATGGTTTTATGCTTACGTTGAAGTCTTTACAGCGCGGTATGCATGTCCCTGGTGCTAAAGCTTTGTATTTGCGGCCACTGCAGCAAAACTGATCACCAAACAAATAATCCAAGAAGGGTACTGGTGGAGCACGAGTGAAATGACTGCCGTTTCAAGTTTCGGGGAATCAGTTGGTCGAAGAGGATTTATTCAGTTTCATTTTGTTTGCTCTGGAGGTGACTGTATCCTGTATAATTCTGAGGTGATCCATTTTTTTTGAGTCCGACAAACTCAATTATTAGTTAGGAGGAGTAACTACAGTACGTTTGGTAGTTTGCTGCTAAAGAGAGTTTCACTGAAAAAAATCAGCCATCTCAGTAGGAATGCCCAAACTTCCCTGTCTGCGCATGCCAGGCCAGCTGCAGTGATTCTCTGCTGGTGGGTTGCGGGGCCCCCTTTCACCGGGTCGCAAAAATACCCCAATGTCCCCAAAAGCACCAGATGTGTTTGTGTGTGCTATTCGCTTGCTACTGCGGCACGAGGTACACGCCAAGTTTAAGGGCGACTTTGGGTGTTAGGCTGTACCATGTTTGTGGCTGAAAGCCACATACAAAAAAAAAATCTAATTCGGAGGCCACATTCACATTTTTGTAAAACCAGGCATATATTCATTCATTCATTTAAATATGCAAATATGTTACAGGAGACAAACAGTACAATTATGACGTTTTTGTCTTTAGTTTCCTTCATACTTGTTTTTTTTTTTTAGTAGAAATGTCTTTATTTTCATAATATTTTGGCAATTTTAATTATAGCTTTTACCCAACAAGTTTTTCTAAAATTGCTACTTTAGCATAGAAAATGAATGAATGAATAAATGTTTTCTTTGTCATAATTTTATGACTTTTACAAAATGATATATTTTAGTTTTTAGTATTTCAACTTTGTGCTATTTTTATGACTTTATTTGCTCTTTATTGATCTTTATGCATGTAAAATTACTGCCCTTTTTATTTTAGTTTTATTTCAAGTGTATTTATAGACTGCGCCTAGGGCCAATTGAGAAAAAAAAACTGTTTCCGTAAATTGCCCTTGGGCCGCATTTTGGACACCATGCTATATGCACCCAATCAATATGAACCAAGCACAAACCGTTAGTAGTTTGGTCCACAACATATGACATTTGAGACTGAAATCAGGATATTTCCTTTTGTAAGTAAAAAAAAAAAAAAAGATTTACCAAAATAGTCATTTAACTCCATTAATCATCAGTTAATTGACTAATTGTTGCAGCGCTACTGATACATATTGACATTCTGGAATTTGTTGGAACCCTGTTAGCTACTGAGTCGTCGGAAGAAAAGTTACATTTGTATAATTAAATCTTTTTGAACCGCACGTTTTATCTTGAGAGTTGCATCAACTGGACTCCCTTGACTTTCTGCATTTCTCATCCAACTCCCAAGACCAGTTGCTCTGATTAAACTCACCATGTGCTGCGTACTGAAGACTTTCAAAGAATCTTTGTGGATAAAAATGTCTTGTTCCTGTTCATTGTTTTTTTTGGTTAAACTTGAAACACTGCCAGCACACACTGTTGTTTCACCTTACTCCACCTTAATGACTTTACATTCAGTACAAGATATATTAGAAATTGAGCTTCAAAATGTTTGCTATTTGTGGCACCGCTTGTCTGTAAGGCGTGATAATGGGTCCCGCAGCCAAACCAGTTGAGAACCACAGCTCCAGGATGTCCTAGGTCTCCATGGTTTATTTATTATTATGTTTGTAGTCAGCGGCGATTGGATTCAGGTAACTGGACTCATTTGTTTCTATATGTCTCCTCATGGCAGAATCGTTTTTAAGCAAATATGAAAGTGGAAGGTTTGTTTGTCTTGCTCTCTTATAAAATATCTCATAAGTTGGATCTACAGCTTGGTACAGGCACTTTCACAACTGAAATACTTGTGTGTTGTATGCAATAGTCACGAGCACACTTCTGTCTCTTTTCTGACACTTGACGTAATGGGATTCACCTAGTCTGCTTATAGTGTCCTCCATTTATGAATTGATAAATGTTTTATATTTTGTATTACCCCCTCCAGACAGAATAACCTTGCAGCTCCAGCTGTAGTGAAAGACTAGTCCCTTCTCTTAGCATTATCATGTAAAACTAATGCTAAATGTTTCATGGACAAAACAAGTGCTTGATAAAAGATAGATACAGTGCTCGAGCCGCGTGGTGGCCGAGTGGGTAGCATGTTGGCCTCACAGTCAGGAGGTCTCCGTTGGAGTGTGGAGTTTGCATGTTCTCCCCGTGCATGCTTTGGTCTTCTCTGGATACTCCGGTTTCCTCCCACATTCTAAAAACATGCATGTTAGGTTAATTGGCAACTCTAAATTGTCCATAGGTATGAAAGTGAGTGTGATTGTTTGTTCAGTGAGGGAAAAAACTATTTGAACCCCAGCGGATTTTGTAAGTTTGCCTACAAACAAAGAAATATCAGTCTATAATTTAAATGGTAGGTTTATTTGAACACTGAGAGACAACAATGACAGAATTTTTTTTTTAATGCGTTTCAAAAAGTTATAAATCAATTTGCATTTCCATGAAATAAGTATTTGATCCATCAGCAAGATCTCTAGCTCCCAATTGGATCTTATACAGGTAACGAACTGACATTGGCAGCCCTCTCAGCTCGTTACCTGTATAAAAGAGACCTGTCCACAGAAGCAATCAATCAATCCAGATGCCAAACTCTGCACCATGGCCAAGACCAAAGAGCTTTCCATGGATGTCAGGGACAAGATTGTAAACCTACACAAGGCTGGAATGGGCTACAAGACCATCGCCAAGCAGCTGGGTGAGAAGGTGACAACATTTGGTGCAATTATCCGCAAATGGAAGAAGCATAAATTAACTGCCAATCTCCCTCGATCTGGAGCTCCATGCAAGATCTCACCTCGTGGAGTTTCAACAATAATGATAAAGGTGAGGAATCAGCCCTGAACCACTCGGGAGGAACTTGTCAATGATCTCAAGGCAGCTGGGACCACGGTCCCCAGAAAAACAGTTGGTAACACACTATGCTGTGAAGGACTGAAATTCTGCTGTGCGCTTAAGGTCTCCCTGCTCAAGAAAGTCCATCTACAGGCCCGTTTGAAGTTTGCCACTGAACATCTGACTAATTCAAAGGAAGACTGGGTGAAAGTGTTGTGGTCAGATGAGACCAAAAATGAGCTCTTTGGCATCAACTCAACTCGCCGTGTTTGGAGGAGGAGAAATGCTGCCTATGACTCCAAAAACACCGTTCCCACCGTCAAATATGGAGGTGGAAACATTATGCTTTGGTGGTGTTTTCCTGCCAAGGGGACAGGACAATTGCACCGCATCAAAGGGAGGATGGATGGGCCATGTACCGTCAAGTGTTGGGTGAGAACCTCCTTCCCTCAGTCAGGGCATTGAAAATGGGTCGTGGTTGGGTATTCCAGCATGACAATGATCCAAAATACACGGCCAAGGCAACAAAAGGTTGGCTCAAGAAGAAGCATATTAAGTTCCTGGAGTGGCCTAGTCAGTCTCCAGACCTTAATCCCATAGAAAATCTGTGGAGGGAGCTGAAGGTTCGAGTTGCCAAACATCAGCCACGAAACATTAATGACTTGGAGAGGATTTGCAAAGAGGAGTGGGCCAAAATCCCCCTGAGATGTGTGCAAACCTTGTGGGCAACTACAAGAAACGGCTGACCTCTGTGATTCCCAACAAAGGTACTGAAGCATGCTATTCAAAGGGATCAAATACTTATTTCCTTCATGGAAATGCAAATTAATTTATAACTCTTTTTGAAACGCATTTTTCTGGATTTTTTTTGTCATCGTTGTCTCTGTGTTTAAATAAACCTACCATTAAAATTATAGACTGATCTTTTCTTTGTTAGTGGGCAAACTTACTAAATCAGCTGGGGTTCAAATAGTTTTTTCCTTCACTGTATGTCTTTGTCTATATGTGCCCTGTGATTGACTGGCAACCAGTCCAGGGTGTAACCCGCCTCCCGCCCAAAGTCAGCTGGGATAGGCTCCAGCATACCTGCGACCCTAATGAGGATAAGCGGCATCGAAAATGAAAGAATGAATACAATGTTCGCTTTCACTAGGAGCCGACTGATGGGATGGTTGTACCTTTCAGCACAACGTTTGTGCTCCTCATTGAGCTGCTAAATTTAAAAATAGTCCTCAGGTAAAAAATGATGAGAGCAAACAAGCATCTGGTTAGTGAGTGAGCGGCGCTGTTCCTCTACGCCGTTAAAAGTACTTTTCCTACAATAACAATGCTTGGTTAATATGCAGGTCATGTTATGTAAATGGGACTTTGTTGTTGTTTTGGGAGCGTTTTTTTGTGTGGGCTTTACAGTGGAAATAGGCAGTTACCATTATGTGCACTGGTAGCTGCCTCATGCAAGCTGTTTTTTTTATCTTTAGAACAAACAAACAGAGAAGATGTCTGTTCAGGTTTTACTTAAAGATTATGGACGATGGGCAAAATTCCTAGAAAGTGCATTTTTAATGGCATAAGGCACCCAGTCTGCACCTGAGCGTTGGTGCTCCGTGTGGCTAACCTTGAAATCCCCGCCCCACAATGGTGGTTTTGCTTAGATTAAGTATATATGACTACCCCTTGCCAGAAAAAATCAAGACATGGCCACTTTGACCATTGAAGTAATGGTTTCTTCCTTGGTTCATAACAAAAATAATTTGTTACATTTGGTAAGGTGACTTACTGTTGTTTGTCTATATGTGCCCTGCGATTGGCTGGCGACCAGTCCATGGTGTACCCCGCCTCTCTAAATCAGCTGGGATAGGCTCCAGCATACCCGCGACCCTAATGAGGATTAGCGGCATAGAAAATGGATGGATGCATGGATGGATGGTTATTTTGTTATTTTGAAATGGTCAGTGGCAATCCTTGACATAGTGTTGTCAGTGAATAATGTTTGATCTTTATTTGATCATGTAGCAAATGAGCTATTAAAAAAAACATTCTGGTTCTCTTTTACCAGGAAGACCAGGATGAGTTCAATCTTTGTTCTGCCATCAGTTTTGCTGCAGAGTGGAGCAGACGTGAAGGATTTACCTGTGATTCACCTCTGATTGACTCCCTAGTTTGTCAAGTTTTTTTTTTTTTTAGGACAACTGGACCTTTGACCAACTGGACACACTGTCTCAGGATGGGGGGGAAGCAGCCACCCCAAGCCAAGGAGCTGAGGGAGGGGGTCTGAATAGTAGGGGGTGGGAACGTAGTCACCAATTTGCTGCCGAATTAACAAAACCGGGTGTGTAATGAGGACATAATTATGACGTCAGCTCTGTGTGCTTAGTGAACAGTTCATTTTAAGGACAGGCCAAAAATGTACGCACAACTACAGGACCTCCTCTCCCTGCTGCATGTGGTTTGCGGAAAGCTGCTGCTCCCTGAGCTGCAAGACAGAGACAACCCCCTTGGTCAAACTGTACCTTTTCTTCTAACTCCACCTCGTCAATAGAATCGCGAACAGACAACGATCTGCCGGAAGATCTGGACAGACAGAAATGCCTAACTTCCTTGGCGTCTCTCCGCCACGCCAAGTGGTTCCAGGTTTGCATTCACGTCATTATTTGTACGTAAGGTTCAACTGTGTCTTTGAATGTCTTTGGGTTTTTCTCCGTAGGGGGGAAAACAAACATTTGAGTGTCAGTTGTTGATGTAGTCTCGCTTTCATGAATGGAAGTCATGAGAAGTGATCGGCTGTTTCACACCAAATTACACACCTACATCACTCATTACTCACTAGTCAATTTCTGACCCCCTCAATTTGATAACTGGCAGCGCACCCAAACATTGGAAGTCATTGATATACCAACGGCTCAATATTTTCCGCAACTCTATGCTTTCCTCTCGGAGGGTAACTGTTAGAACAAAGAATGGAGATAACCAGAGATGCTGCAGCTCCTTAAGTCAAATATAATGTTTTTGTCTCCAGGCAAAAGTCAATAATCTGAATTCTGCTGTTATTGTGATCCGGGTCTTGAGGGATTTGTGCATTCGTGTTCCTACATGGGCACCGCTCTCTGGATGGGTAAGTCAACTCTTTTTATTTTTTTTAATACTGTCGATGTACTCAGTATATTTACATTTTTTTTTAGGTTGTAACATTCTCAAATCTAATTCAATTAGGTTGTACTCTAATTTATCCCACAACAGGGAAATTTAGAAGTTATAGCAGCAGAAAGATCCAATAGCAAATACTAATACGAACAATCTACTTAGAAAAATAAACTATAAACATATTAACAATATATAATACACAGGGATACAAAAGTAGTCTTTTTTTCCATTTTGTCATTGCGCTTTCTGTATATGATTTTTTCATATTGTCATTGATTTTTCTGTTTTCTTTGTCGTTTCCATTTGCTTTTTCTCACTGCATTTACCACATGGCTTAAGCTAGCAAGTAAAAGCAAAGACAATACAGTGGGCGGGTCCTTATGCCAGGGTGACCTGTCCCATCTAGCCTGTTAGTCGCCTCTCTCAGCAGCTTTGATATGGACTCCTTTGTGTAAGACGTGTGTGCGTGGTGGCGTGATAGTGACGTTACTTCCTGTCCGTGACATTTTTTCCGGTCAGCTGTGCTAAGAGCTACATTTAAACATAACTACTACTACATATCCACTGCAAGCAGGAATTGTGTGATCAGGTATGGACTAATCACCCTGGCAGAAGGACAATGATTCTTATTGTCTTTGCTTTTACTTGCTAGCTTGAGCCATCTGCTAAATGCAATGAGAAAAAGCAAATGGAAAAGACGAATACAATGCAGAAAAAGCAATGACAAAATCAAAAAAATGACTAAATTTGTATGTTTTTGTATTATTGATTTTTAATTTTGGCACTCCTGTTAATCCATAATTAAAGGAATTATCACACTACCATATGTATGTTGAAATGCTTCCTTATGATGGCTGACTCCTCATTGGTCTGCATGCACACTGTGTTGCACTCCATTAAATGCCACAGAATTACTGCAGCCTTCCTGACTTTTCGGGCTTATTTGGAGTAGTTCTATTGTTTCGATTAAGCAAGCTTAAACAATTTCACTGAACACGTTGAGGTCAGAACGGGGCAGATCCGGTAACCGTATCGGGTTCCGTTACTAGCTTAAATCATGGATCGGAAATATCCTCTGCTACCTGCTGAGATGTCAAATGCTTGAGCCACGTTTGTACTTTAGCGCTGTTAGCAAACTTAGCCAAAAGAGTATCAGCGAATGTGGCACGCACGCACAAGCACTCCACCGGGCGTTTTCACGACCATCACAAACCCTCGTTGCAAAAGGTCTGGGTTTTCTACAATATCATACAAAGTATGTGTGTGATGTTAGGAATTGTATGCTTACAATGTGGCCCTATGCATTATTACCTCACAGGCTCTTGAGCTGCTGGCAGAAAAGGCCATCAGTACATCCGAGAGGCCACTGGGCCCAGGCGAGGCTTTCCGCAGGGTTCTCGAATGCATTGCCTCTGGAATCCTCTTGCATGGTGAGCCATGATCTTTTGTTTGTTTGGCTACGCTTGAGCAAGACAATGCAAACACGAATACCATTTGTGCTCAGATGGTCCTGGAATCAAAGATCCCTGTGAGAAGGAACCTATTGATGTCCTTAGATGCCTAACCTTACAGCAGCGTGAAGACACCACACAAAGTGCTCAGGTATGATGGTACATACCGCGCCCGAGCGTTTACTAACATTTAATCCTGTATAATGTATTTCATTAGTTGGCACTGAGACTGTGTGCATTTGGAATGATGTACAAAGTTTTGGGGATCGAGGCAAAGCCTGGCAGGCCTTGGAAAGCGTTGGGAGCCGGGTCGAGAATTGTACCAGGTACTAAAATCATTGCGTATCGCTTCATATGGTTTTATCTTTTGTCATAACTGGGTTTGCATTGTTTGTCTTCATTTAACATAGACCTGACCAAACCTGCTAGAACCTCTCTGCCAGCTAAAAGATCCTTCGCCGAAGTGGCGAAAGGAAAGGAGGACTCATTAAATAGCAAACAGAGGAAGTTCCTAAAATTCCAGAAACGGTTTCCACGGAAATCATGTAAGTAATATTTCTGATAATTATAACTTGTATTTCCGCCATTTTTTGGCTCATTCTTTAAAAAATGTTTTTAAAGTACCTTTTTTTTTTCTTTTTTCTTTGTTTTCTGCTAGTGACTGATGATTTAAGTATGAATGCTGTGATGCGCCTGAACCAGTACCGACCCGGTCTTGAGTATCGCCTCACCTCTCAGACCGGCCCAGTCCACGAGCCAGTTTTCACAATGGCTGTGGAAGTAAAAGGAAAAACATACGAGTCCACCGGGCCTTCGAAAAGATCAGCCAAGCTTAATGTAGCCACCAAGGCAAGTCCATATCATTTTTTGTATTTTGAACGTAAAGGTGACTAACGCAAGCAATCCGATACCCAGTGTCCCTTTTTTATTTGTAATTGGAATTATTGCTCCAGTTATTATCCCACAAAGGGAAATTCTCACCCTTTTGTTTCTTTCACAGGTCTTGCAAGATCTCGGTCTTCCAACAGGCTCAGAGTCCAAGGCCGAGCCCAAAATTGAGAGCGGCCAGGAAGTAATTGCAAGCGCCGCCACTGCTTCAGAAGACGTATGTTGGAGCTCTCCCTGCTGCACCGCTCTTTTCAGTTTAAATTATTTAGTAAAATAACAAAATTGTCAACCATATCCAGCTTTTTCTCTTGGTTACATATCGATGTCTGTCTTGTTTTGGGTAGAATATTCAGGGTCCTATTTTGACCAAGAATGGGAAAAACCCCGTCATGGAACTGAACGAGAAAAGACGCAGTCTGAAGTATGAACTCTCTGCTGAGACAGGTGGCTCCCACGAGAAGTGCTTTGTCATGGAGGTGACTCTTTTTAATCCGCACTGACTCCTTAAGGCGCTTTAAAACGTCGACACGTCATTCCTGTCACTCTGCCAGGTGGAGGTTGATGGACAGAAGTTCAAAGGGAGGGGTTCCAACAAGAAAGAGGCTAAAGCCTACGCTGCCCTTGCCGCTCTGGAGAAGCTGTTCCCAGACACCCCCGCCATGTCCAGGAAAACGTCCAAGAAGCTCACTTACACTGACATGGTAAACCAAAACAAACAAAATAATTCTAGCGCTGCCCGAGTTCTGTCATCGTGCGGGGATTTGACACTTAGCATTGAATCATCACTTCTTTTGCTTTCAACAGCACATTCCAGGATTCGGTACTATTCGCGGGATCCCTTCAGACTCCGGATCACCCGACTGGGGTCTTGGCAGAGGTCGAGGAAGGGGCCGAGGCAAACCCTTTTCTTCAGTCCCTGCTTACAACAAAAGTAAGGCTCTCTTTATGAAAGCCTGTATTTTGAGTACACTGCATAATCCGTGTAAAGTGACTGTGATTTCACTTTATTCGAAAAGCCAACTTCAAATACGAGAGCAACTCCGGAAGCGGTTATCGTAAGTATACCCCTCTCATTGTGTATTTTTATACTACTGAAGGTCAACTTCCTCCCTGCAAGTCAGATTGGGCTGCACATCAGGGTTTCAGGCTTTCAAAGAGAAACGCATGTTCAACAAGTGCTGGTTTCATCCTTAAATAGGGGCCACCTGATTCACACCTTTTTTTTCACTACACTGACTGACTGGCACACTATTTTTTAACATCCCCCTTTCAACTAATTACACAGCCCTAAGAGCGTGCATATCATGAATGTTGGTTTTCTGAGCATCTACTGCACCTATTGGTAACTTGTTTGCCACATAGCAATAAAAATATAATAAAAATAACGGTGATTCACCTGGGTAGTCACACTGGACTGTTACTATTTTGAACACTAAGGAAATTGTTGGGATAAAATAGTGCAGGCTACTTTAAAAGAGTTAAACAAGTGAAATTAGAAAATGAAAGTATACCTTTATAAGCATATATTGTAAATGAGAAAAGAAATGGAAAATGAAATCATTAACTGTTTTTTTTTTGTGCAAGATTGAGATGGTTTATTGTATGAGACCAAGGCTTGTTTTATTGGAGGTGGATAAATGAAGAAAGCAACATTGTGGAATCCTCCTTACCATTTTTTTTTTTTGCCCATTTCTGCTCAATATTTTTCCCACCTCTGCATTGTGGGCATAGGCTCGTGTGTATTTTAATTGCATGTAAAAAAAAAAAAAGTGGTACTTCAGGGGAAACTGCACTTTTGGGGGAATTTTGCTCATAACAAGCAATCCTTATGTGAGACATGAACACATGTCTTTCTTTTTTGTGTGCATTCTAAACATAAAAAAAATTCTTTTTTTTTTTATTGGGGATTAATAATGTGCCTTTCTAAAAAGAGGCAGTTAATTAATGCACATAATGGGACACACCTATTCTGCTTACAAAGCCCGCTACTTAAAAACTTCAAGGTTTTACATACATGTATTAACAGACACCTTCATTATAACGTAATACTTGCAGTATTTTGCCGTACTTGGTAAATGGGTCATTGTTGGTGTTTTGTTTTTTTTTCAGAAGGATTTATAGGCGGAACAGTTGCATCCCATTACGTGCATTCCTAGCTGCCTCTTTTTAGCTGTTGTTATATTTTTAGAACACGCAGAAAAGAGACTTGTTTTCATGTCTCATAAGGATTGTGGATGATGGCCAAAATAAAAAAACGCTTTAACTTTGAATTTCCTAATAGTTATATTATGATAACAGTGGTTTATTTGATCTAAAAAATGTAGACTGTAATATCGTATTGCATTTTAAAACGGTTAAATCAAGTTTGTACATTTTTTTTTCCCCCATCGTCCTTTTAAAAACTTGTTCGTCTTGTTCTTTTAGTGGACCCAATCTCCTGGTCTCCTGACACCCTTAGTTATATGTATTTTAATATTCTTTCTGAATCTTTTCCGGGATGTAAAACTATTAAAAACATGTTTTGTGTTACCGTTTTTGTCTTGTACAGATTAATTGAATTTAGGGCTGCAACTAACAATTATTTTCACAATCGATGAATCGGTCGATTATTACTTCGATTAATCGGATTTTTAAAAATAAATTTTTCATTTTTCCTTCTTTGCAGTAATTCCTGTAAGAATGCACGAATGGACGTTTTCCCTCCAAAAATCATAGGAAGACCGAAATTGAAGTAGCAAAGTATAAACCATCAGTTGACAAACATCCCAAACACTCTACTGCAGTTTCACTGTTCTACCAGTAGGTTTTGTGTGTATGCATGGTTAGATATAATGGAGAGAGTGCAGAAATGTAGAAATTTGCGTGGGACTTCTTTTACACACACTTTAATCACACATCTCTGCAGTGGTTTGCTTTGCAAGATATCAAAAAGAGGCAAAAATGTTGATAGCTCTTTTCCAAAGTCAAAGGTGATGCATGTGAAGTATCTTGTTTTGCCTGAAACACAAAAGATAATATGTTTGCTTTCATGGATCACTAAGGAAATAAAAAAAAAATAGTTACATTAGAGTGGCTAAAATCAGGATGTTTGATTTGTACAAAAAGAGGGTGTACTGTACAGTCGTCCCTTGCTTCTAAAAACATATTTCGAAAGTCATAAATGGGTTTTCTATGCCAACTACGGAAATATTCCACTTATTAATATCAAATCCTACTTTGTAGTCAGGTCTAGAACCAATTAGTAAATTTGATTTTCATACAGTGCTATTTGGACGGCAACAATAGGACAATGCCAGACCCACCTGTATGAAACACTGCCGTACATGACTCACCTTTATTTTTCAGAAAAGTTGTACAGTAACAATGAAGCTGGGACCACTGGTGCTACCAAAGTCATTGGTACCGTCACCACCGCCGCTTCTGGCGGCACAGGAAGCAACACTGGCTATGGCACGTTTTACCCTGAAAGTAGCACCACCACCTACTCTGCCCCGCCCATCTCCAGCACCAGTACCAACACCAGCACAACCACAGCGAGCAGCTACAAATCCATGCCTCCGCCTGCTGACCAACAAAGTCCTTACAGTTACGGCTACGGGGACGAGAAGAAGAAGATGCTCACTCAGGGCCAGACTGAGGTTTCAACCCAGGGAGCCAACTACTCCATGTACAGCACCGCTTACCCCAACACTGTGGTGGGGAACCAAATGTATAATAATTACGGTGAGTACAAGTTTTGCCACGGATTCCATGTCGGACCTGCTGATTGCTCCTCTCGTCACAGGATGGTCCAACCAGGCGAATTGGGGAAGTCAGCAAGGCTATGGCTCATACCAGTCTTACGGGGGACAAAGTCAGACCTCATTTCCCGGAAACAGCGGCACATATTATTAGTCATACCGTCGTGCGGCTGGATACACCCACCAGCTTGATGCTGATCAAGGAGTAGGAAAACCTTTTTAAATGTCGCTCCAAGTGGAATGTTGCTGTTTTGTTGTGTCATCACACTTCTTGTTTTTGTTACAGCTTTAATCTGTTTTACTGCCCGTGTAGCTACATCACAGGTTTTGATTGTTAGTTGTACTTTAACTTTGCTTTGCATGATTATGTCCCGCCGTGACAGATCTGTACTACGCCTCCTTCTCTTAATAAACCACTTGTACTTTGGAGCAAAGGTCATGCTTATCAATCTAACCGTGATGTGTGCCTTTCAAGTGTAGCATTTAGGGCAAAGTTGAGCTTCAAATGGACGACCAAAAAAAAAAAAACTGCTTCCGTTAAAAATACCAAACATGGCTCGTCTCGTATCGGCGTTACATGGAAGTGTTTTTGTAACACACACGGGTGGCTTCTGACCCGGGTGCACAAAGCACTACATGAACCATGTGTGGCTGACATGACAAAAAACATCATGACTCCAAGTGGAAAAGAAGAAAACATATATTTCATAATACCCAAGTGGCTTCCCCACATCCTTTTAATTTTTTTAATTTATAAAGTTTGGACACCTGGTTTGAATCCTGTTTGATTGCTCAATGATTGTCAATTGTGATCAATGCCCCCACACCCAACAAAAACCCAATGGAAGCGTGACTAAAAGTGGTTAAAAAAAAAAAGTGTCTTTACAACAACTATAATAACTTGTACACTACGAGAGGGAGGCCGGCCTCCAGTCCCAAGACCGTGTCAGTCAGGCTGTGAGCAATGATCATGCTCCTGTGGCGCGTGTGTGGCCCAGCTGATAAAAAGGCGCAACACTGGGGAAGACAGAAGCGGAGTTTGCCACACCACTCATCAGCTGTGAGTGATTTCATTTGCTTTCTATTTGCATGTTTGACGAAGGACGTGCTGAATTGCTTTTGACAGACGGGGAGTCCGTCACCCTTTAACCTTATCTGTCTCAGACGATGATTAGTTTATGAGCCTCACCTGGGGGGGGGATGTCAAGTTCAGGCTGTTTGTCACAAGTCCATACCAGGCCGAAAAGCAGGAAAGGCGAGTTCATCGCAGGATAGAGGAAGTGTAGGCGTGCACAGTCAGCATGCAAATCTTTGGCCAGGTCTTCCTCTTCCTGTTCACTTCTGCTTGTGTTGACTTTGGTTATTTATGTCTTGACAGTGGTTAAGGCAGACGCTTCACGATCATCTGATTGGAAGATGGCACTTTTTGGGGTTACCATTGTGCTTGCTGTCGTTCCTGTGGCTTACTGCTATCCTAACAGCTTCCAAAACCTGGATGGAGGTCGCTGTAAGTATCACCTTACACAAACTTGTGTTAGAAACACTTCATGTTAAGAATGGAGTTTTTCTATCTCCAGCCAACAGGACCTCCATTAAGTTCCTCGCTTTAGGAGACTGGGGTGGTGTCCCTTACCCCCCGTACATGACTGCGGTGCAGAAAGCTACTGCTCGCGAGATGAATAAGATAGCAGAGCAGATGGGAACGGACTTTGTTCTAGCCCTGGGTGATAACTTCTACTTCAAAGGTGTGGACAGTGTGGATTCTCTCAGATTTAAGGTCAGCCCAAGATGCGTCGAGAGTTGTTGCTGTGGAGTTGATGGCCCCTAAATGTCTGAATCTGGCAACCAGGACACCTTTGAGGCTGTGTACACTGGCAAGTCTCTCAATGTGCCCTGGTTTGTACTGGCGGGCAACCATGACCATGCGGGGAATGTGAAAGCCCAGATTGAGTACAGCAAGAAGTCTGGAAGATGGTAAGGCAATGATGCACGTTGTCCCTGTAACAATTTGGAATGCATGTGTCGTACTTCTAAATTTGACACCTTCCATAACATTAGCTGTTGGGGTGATTTTAATCCTGTTTGGTAGGTTTTACTTTGTAAAACAAAATCCCCACAATCTGATTGAGAACAAATCAACAGAACAAATTGTCTGTCTGTAAAAGATTGGCCTACTGTATCTCAAAACACAACAAATCACCATTTTCTTTATGGTATGGTTTATTTCAGACAATAACAGTATACATTATGCAACCTCAGGTGCTTACCTTTGCACAGTTCAACACGTCTGAAAAAGAGTAGGATGAATCTCACCTGTCCACATATATTACTCCTAATTCATACACCATACCCCTTAAATATTTTTTAGCAAAGAGTATCAGCCAATTTTTGTAAAAAAAAAAAACAAACAAAACAATTGCACCATCGGTATATACAACCTTTGCTTTTCTGGTTATTCTTTGATCCATTTTGATAGTTTTGTCCTCCATTTTCTGCCATGTGATTCTGGTTTGCGCTCCATTTTTCAGTCACACCTCTTCTGCACATGCCTTTTTTTTTTGTAACAGAGGGACTTTGCAGGGGCTTCTTGTAAATAGATTAGCTTCACACGGATGTCTTCTAACTGCCACAGTACTTACAGGTAACTCCAGACTGTCTTTGATCATCCTGGAGCGGATCATTGGCTGAGCCTTTGCCTTTCTGGGTATTCTTTGATCCATTTTGACAGTGGTCTTGCATTTTGGTAACTTGTTTGCCATGTAGCAATATAAATATACTGACAACAGTTAGTAATCCGGTTAGTCCCATTGGCTATTAGTTTTGAATAATACTGTAAATGCCTTTCATTGCCAAGCACAAAAGCCAATTGGATGTTGCATCTCGCGGCGACCCTTTTGTGCAGTACTCACCATTTCGCCATTCATGTGCGTCCTCTTCCTGTATTGGAAAAAATATCAACAGCCAGTTAAAATTAATAAAACAATTGTAAAAATACCTACAAGAATTCATTTGTGTATACCTGTAATTTGAGTAGTGATTAATTGGTGGTAAACTATAAATTAAATGCTTTTTATTATTGTTGAATTTGGCATACCCTGCATCCGTATCATTGAGGAGGAGTTATTGTAGACTGACCTCCAGCTGTGTCAAGTCTTTTGAGTTGTGTGTCTTATTTCCTTGTAGTCCAGATCTTGTCATCAATATTTCCCAACCTCCTTTTTGTCTTTGACAAGTACTTTGGGCCCTCCATCTAACTTGATGTTGATTTTAAAGTTGGCGCTCCAAGTGCCCTGAATGTTCTCTTTCTTCTTTAAGTCGCGTGCTTTATCTGGCGAGGATAACATCGGGTTTTGTTTATTTTGGATTCCTGTCAGGCGATACTGGTGTCCACATCCACCCTTTTTGCTAGCAGAAAGTAGGCCACCTGCAGCTCTGCTGAGGCTGCATTCACGTCTTCTTGGTTCTTAGGACCTCGTTGCTGTCAGTAGTTTCTGTATGGAAAAATGGAAGCAATATGCACTCCTGATCAAACTTTTGAGACCAGTTGCGGAAGATCCGATTGGTTGTCCGTCAATACACGAGGTGATCCTCGGCCCAAACACAGTATGTCTGGACAGTCCTAAGTGTTCCCCTGATCTTAATCCAATTGAGAACATTTGGGGATAGATGGCAAGGGAAGTTTTTACAAAAACAGACATCAGTTCCAGACAGTGCATGCCCTCCTAAAAGCCATCTTCAGCACCTGGAGCAATATTCCCACTAGCCTCCTGGAAACACTGGCATCAGCCATTCCCAAACCAATTTTTAGCGGATGAACTGCCTATTTCAGTTTTAAAGCTTTTTTTGCACTAAATATCTTTTTTTGGTCTCATTCCCATTTACATTTCCCAGCTCTACTTAGAACCTCCTTGAGATCCGCCTGGGCAAATTGTAAAATCTTGCAATTTTTCAACTGGTCGTAAAATTTCAGACTGTCAGGAGTGTATTTTGTCATAGCTGGACTCTGTCATCAATGATGGGAGATCGATGGAATAAGTACAAAGTCTATATAGCAGCCCTTCTAGTAAGTGAAAGTTAAGCTTGTGAGTGCGAACAATGCATTGCTCTGCAATTAACCTCGATTAGCATCCCCATTGTTGCCGTGTTTGTTTTTTCACTTAATGTCAAACATTTGCACCAAAATTTTTTACACCAAAAACCTTTACCAAAAATCTAGCCCTGCTGAATTCAAGAACTAACTCATCAAAACAGGAAGGTGGTGGCTGTGTTGATCCCGTTGCCAAATCTTGTCTTTGGGAACAGTCAAGTCAACAATCACGTCCTCAGTGAAGGTCAAAGTAATCTTAAATGTTCATTTCTCCCCTTTTTTTCATCATTTATACACACTTTAGAATTGTAATGCTATAGTCTGTTTTTAGCAGATTTTTAATTATAAACTGTTCTGTATAGTTTACAGATAAACGATTAAAATTGAGGTCAATTTCATACTTACAATGAAATAATGTACCAATTTGAGCCCTGCCCAGTTTTTGTTAAACCACACCCACTTCCAGTTAATGCCCCACCCACTACAAATACAGATAATTTAAATGGGTGGTTTTGGTCTTGGAACTCTGGCCAAAAACAGCCAACATGGGAGTGTTTTTCTTTTAGTGGAGTCATTACCACCGACGTTAACTGAGGCGAGTGAGGATTTTGTTGTGGGGTCTTTTGTGACCTTTTGAATGAGTTGTCGCTGCGCTCTTGGGGTAATTTTTTCACACCACTTTTTTTGTACTTTTACTGTATTTTCCAGATTATAAATCACACGGGTTTGCATAGTTCAATGTGACTGTAAATGTGTCATTTCTGTTCTGCCCTCGGTGGTTCTCAACCATTTTCTGTCAATGTTTTGACGTCCCCCCCCGATTTGAAATACTACTGAGGAAGAATGAATCTGCACTCTACAGACTGAACTCAAAAGTGAAACCAGGAAAATGCGACAAGATGGAGCACTACAAGCATATTTAAGAGTCGAATTGAGTACAATAAAGGTGTACACGTTGGCAGGTCTGCAGTAACATTAAAAGGACTCCCAGCCTCTCACTGTCTGAGAAGCCTTAACTTATTCCACAGACGTGTGAGTCTGTCAGTCTGTTTGCGTGACCAGTGTCACTTTATCAGCTGTCGTGCCTTTTTAGGAACTTTCCTTCCTACTACTATGAGCTGGACTTCCGCATCCCCAACACGGACAAACTGCTGACCATCATCATGCTCGACACGGTGATGCTATGCGGGAACTCTCTGGACTTTGTGGACGAGCAGCCCAAAGGCCCCCTAAGTGCGGTGGACGCCAACCGTCAAATGGTGTGGCTGCAGGAGAGGATGGCGCGGTCCAAGGCCGACTTCCTCCTGGTGGCGGGTCACTACCCTGTGTGGTCGGTGTCTGAACACGGACCCACTGAGTGCCTCCTACAGCGGGTTCGCCCCCTGCTGCTTAAACACAACGCCACCGCCTACTTCTGTGGCCATGACCACAACCTGCAGGTACGCGCGCGTCGCTTTAAATCCGATCACGATATTTCTTCATCTCAGTTTCATGGCCTACCTTGCAGTACATCGAGGAGTCGGGACTGGGCTACGTAGTGAGCGGCGCCGGAAACTTCCTGGATCCCGATGTCCGACACTGGAACAAAGTACCCAAAGGTTCTGTGAAGTTCTTCACTGGCCAAGCTTCTACTCTGGGAGGCTTTGTGCATGTGGAAGTCACCAAGAACAAGATGATCCTCACCTTCTACCAGGCTAAAGGCACTTCTCTCTATCGCACGGTGCTCTCTCAGAGGAACCTTAACTAGACTCCCTTTCGCGTGACGAAGCTTTTGTCTGAATTTGGCATTGTTCAATATATTTTTTAAGAGGTTTTTAGTTTTAAAAAAATTAACTTTTTGGTTTAAAGTCAAGGAAATTATTGTTTTACGCAGATTTTATTTTCTTTGACATGTTGGCTAACCTCAATTAGCTTTTACGTTACTCAAACTCTGTGAATGACTCGTGTGCAATCAGGTAAAAAAAAATGCTCTCTATTCATTTGCAAAGGAAAAAAGTGTTTTTGTGCTTTTTGTTGTTGTGTTTTGAATGCATAGTATTTCCCAAGACGTAAAATAAAATGTAGCATAGCTGGACGTGGTTTTAAAAATGCAGCAATTTTGAATGCAAAATGAAGTGTCAAGCCTGCGAACATTTCACAGCATATTCAAATTTGGGATTTTATTTTTGTGCTTGCATTGTAAAGTGCAACATGCAATAAACACCCGTGGTTGCTTCCCAGCGTTGCGTCCCTTTTAAGCACAAGCGTTGATGGGTAATGCAAAAATATGATCTCTAATAAGATGGACTGGCAACTGAATGTGTGACTTTCCACAAAATGTTGAAGAAACGCAATCTGTTTGTGTTCAAATGGTCCGTGTTATACAATTTTGTACAACAGTGCATTTGTGTGTTCTTATTAATTGGGCCCTTTGTAAGCCCAACAGGGAACACCCGGTTTTGCATCTGTAGCTTTAATGCTAATGAGCTGTCTTGTACTTGCGGCACCTTTTTTACATGTACGGTAGTTCCTGTTAACTGGGTTTCTGCAAAGAAGGATTTATTTGTAGATGTTTTTATGACCGCCTAAATATTTTTTAACGTTACATACTTGTATGTCACACATGAAAGTTTCTGATCACTAAACACATTTAAATATTACTCAAAAATGCAACTGAACACAAAATGCAGTTTTTTTAAATTAAACTTTATTAAGGGAGAAAAAAATCCAACATGGCTGTGAAAAAGTCATTTTCCACAGATTCCCCCCCTTCTTAAAAAAAAATAACGGAAGATTTGGGACTCTAACAAACCACAGTGAGAGCCATTATCCACAAATGGCAAAAACATGGAACAGTGGTGAACTTTCCCAGGAGTGGCTGGCTAACCAAAATTAACCGATGAGCGCAGACACGGCTCATTCAAGAGGTCACAAAAGACCCCACAACAACATCCAAAGGATTGCAGGCCTCACTTTACTCAGTTGAGGTCAGTGTTCATGACTCCACTAATGGCAAGAGTTCCAAGACCAAAACCACTGCTGAACAGAAAGAACGTTAAGGCTCGTCTCAATTTTGCCAGAATATATCTTGAGGATGCCCAAGACCTTTGGGAAAATCTTCTGTGGTCTGACGTTTTGGAAGGTGTGTGTCCCATTACATCTGGCGTAAAAGCGACGCTACGTTTCAGGAAAAGAACATCATACCAACAGTAAAATATGGTGGCGGTAGTGTAATGGTCTGTGGTCGTTCTGCTACTTCAGGACCTGGGAGACTTGCTGTGATAAATGGAACCATGAATTCTGCTGTATCCAAAAAATCCTGTCATGACTTTATAAACCAATTTGGGTTGTGCAAAAGGACAATGATCCACAACACACCAGCAGGTCTACCTTTGAATGGCTGAAGAAAAACAAATTGGAGGCTTTGGAGTGGCCTAGTCCAAGTCCTGACCTTACCTCCAGCATACCTATGTGAGCTACAGCGCTAACATCATGATCACATTTTAACAATGGGTTGGCCTGGAGAAGAACATGATCAAACTTACTGCTTCCATGTCTGTTGCTGACTGACAAATAATTGGAGAAGCTTCAGGATTTATTTTAAGTTGTGTGGAGAAGCCTTTTTTTGTCTGAAAAAACATGTGACATGCAATTTTCTACCAAAACGCCAGGGGGCAGTGTTTCCCTGGAATTGCGCAACCACATCTTGCTGACTAGCTGTGAAGTTTCCTGTGTAGGGGTAGTAAATAAATTACAACTGAAACAACATCCAGACACACAAACACACAGTAGTGCGTTGTAGCACCTGAGATAGTAATTAGCTTACCTGTTTCAGTACCTTGGTTAGCGTTTTGAACGTATAAATTGGTCGCATGTAGGCCTGCTGAATACACATCCGCCTGAAAAATGAATATACTCATATATTTCTGTATGCTAACTGGCCATCCATCCATTTTCTATGCCGCTTATTGGGGGTATGCAGGAGCCTACCCCAGCTGACTTTGGGTGAGAGGCGGGGTACACCCGGGACTGGTCGCCAGCCGATCGCAGGGCAGATAAACAACCAATCACACTCACATTCATACCGATGGACAATTTGGGGTCGCCAATTAACCTAACATGCATGTTTTTGGAATGTGGGAGGAAACCGGAGTACCCGGAGAAAACCTAAACGCTGGCAAAAACATTTTTTCCCTTATAATAAATACTGATATGATAGCTCGGGGTCTATCGGCCCCCAATCAGCATCGGTCAACTTCCCTGAATTTCCTCCCATATAATTATGATTACTTATTGTTGGGGTCCCCTGGCAGTCAAGGGACATCGGAATTGTCCTGACTTGTGCCCTCCATATGGCACCCCTAGCCAGCAGCACTCATTAGAAGTAAAAGTGGAAGAAAAAAACATACCTCTACTGATATCGGAATCAGAAACTGAGAGTTGGACAATGTCGGCACTTTGGATGCCGTCAAAAAAAAAGCCGATATCGCACATCCGTGGTTAGAGTCGGAACATTTGGAATGGATTGATGACGCCTGACACTGATGCTGAGGAAGATCTTCATCCGGGATGGACAAGCGTCTGGCAATGAGGCCAAAGGAGGATCGAGCAGATTGGCAGAGATTCAAGCGGGATAAATTTAGCCCACCAATGACAGCAAACAAGGAAGAGTCTCAAGCTAGGCTGACCTTTCAGGACTTGGGTGTCTGCAGTTCATTTAAAATGATGGTTGCGTGTTCATTTTTATTACTTCACGAGCTCCGAGCCCGTGCAAGGGAGAAATCAGTTAGGCTGTCAAGTATGGATAAAGGACAGGTGAGGTTTAGGTAATCCCCATTGACGTAAAGCCGCTACACACGCCGTAGCTCACACTTTGTATGTTTGCATCCTTACACCTGTCCACGTTTCTACTTCTGTTACAAGCAGAACTCCAGCATCCACGGGTACCTCCCATTCCCGTATTTTTTTGTAAGTGGTCAATATTTTATTAACAGCCTGTTATTTTTTTTAGAACACAATATAAGATAAACAAGGACACTGGTGTTAGGAAGTTGTGTGGACATTTTCCCTCACTGAAAAATGTTTCCCTGCTAGCATTAAGCCCGGTTAATGTCACGCCCCTGGTAGCCATATACCCCTTCGTCGTAGATCCGTCAGCTCCTCACACAACACTAAAAAGTGCCATTCATATAAAACTCGAGGGCTGCGCTAACATTAAACTTTCATATTAAGGTGGGGGCCACAAAATATCGTGTCGCAATTTTGAGACCCCTGCCTTAAAGAGACACTTATAACTTAACGTCTTTCTATCTGGGATTAATTGTCATTAATTACTGGGACAAAATGCAATTCATATAACACGTATATCATAATATATTAGAATATAAGATGAACAAGCTTTATTAATGAAGTCCTGTAGCGTTCACTGCGGGAGCGGAACTGGAGGAGTCGGTTGGAGAATGAGCTCCTCTGCCCCGCTCTTGTCCAATGGGGGTGGAGTGGGTGGGGTCGTCTGCGATGGAGAGCAAGGTCCGATACCCGGTCTTGAGCAGTGGTGTTGAGATGGGGGTAAAGCGACAGACAGTAAAGTGGGATTTATGCTGAAATGCAAAATGAAAGGTTGAGCTATCCTAGAAAGGCATTGAAATCTACGCACATACCGAGGACCGAACCAGCAACCACCAGCTTGGCACGTGAGAAGTTCATGACCAGAGTCATCAAAATTTGAAATGGAGAATGATTGTCGAAGTGCCTACACAAGGGCCGAGGATTGACAGCGAGTTGGCACAGGACCGTTCTACCAGCTGGGCCGTGTCACAGAAAGGAAAGAGGAGCGATGTTACAGTAACGGAAAATGTAAAAGGGTTTCACACCAGTAGGGGGCGCCAAATAAATTGCCCATTTTCGTTTTCAGTAGGAAAATGACAGTAATTCACAATTCAGTTGTCAAGTTTCATTGGCCGATCTTACTTCTCATTCCCATTCAAAGTAGAAGAAAGACAATTCCTCATCATATCGATCATACTCATGCCCGATAAATACCAAAGGCGGCTTGATTGCGTGCCCCTGCCAATGCGGACCGCGTGGAAGGGGCACCATCTCCGAATGCGACGCAATGTTTTAATTCCACAGCTCTAAAGCGACAAAACTGCGGCGTATTAAAAGCTAAGATGCTTTTCTAATCTTGTCTCCCTAATCTCCGTCCATCGGTGAACGCACGCACGGACCACCGTGACCTGGAGGACTATTCATCCCCGAAAAAACGACAGGGAAAGATGGCCTGGGGGTGTCGTTGTGTGTGCGCGTGACCTTTGTGGTCTTTGCATTTCGAATGCTCCACTACAGCATGCGCTCGCCACGGACCTGGCCTAATGGAGATAACTCCACCCCATTAGTTGGTCAAGCGGGGAGACTTGAAATAAAAGGCGTCATAGCTCCGCCCACTCTGACCTGCACTCCCTCATTTAACGCTGTCTTGGCGGGACGCCCCATTAGGCACTTGGCCTGCAATTATGGGGTTTGAAGGTTAATTCCAACTGTGGCTCTGCTGTTCATGTAAATATATTTTGTACACAGTGGAACCCCGGGATACGAAATTCATTTGTTCCAAAAGGATTTTTCTAAGCCGAATTTTTTTGTAACCCGAGCAGCATTTAACATGTACATTGGTTAATTTGTTCCACTGACCCGGAAGACCTCTCATACAATGGGGGGGAAAAACACTCTTCCGCACATTTAATACTGTATAAATAATGAGTATTGTAATGCAAAAGTAATGTAATAATACAACTTGAAAAAGAATGTATACTGAGTTAAACTTCTAAAAGTTTCTGGCCTTTAATACGCAGCAAAGTGCAGTACGGGATTTCAACTGGCAGCGATGAACCAATCAGAGAACATTACGTCATAGTACGCTGGCAGCGATGAACCAATCAGAGAACATTACGTCATACGTACGCTGGCAGCGATGAACCAATCAGAGAACATTACGGCGTACGTACGCTTCCGCCATGCCCACAGTAGAAGTAGTACGGGTAGCGTCCTCCGAGTGATGGGAAGTTCGGATCATTCTACCGACTCAGATCTTTGAGTCCCGTTCAGTAAAAAGAAGAAATCTTCGTTCATTTTAGCAAAATACGATTAAAATGCAACATGTTTCTTCCCTATCACATCTACTGCTTACACAAACGTTCATCATACTACAAACAAGACAAAATGACACTGCTATAAGAAACTGAAAAGATTAATTCATTGTTTACCTGGGTATTTTGTAATGAATCACTCACTTCACCTCTCTGTCCCTTTTCGAGTCGTTCGTTCATTACGTGACAGCGCCATGTGAGCTGTACAAATATATCAAGTCTGATTAAAAAAAACAATTATACAGTAAAAATGAACACTACTATAGAATAATGTATGATTAATAAATATAATATAAGTATAATAATATAATATAATTAATATATATAATATATATATTAATAATATAATATAAGTAAATTATTAAATATATGTACAATGTAGGCTTTGATTGTTTTATTAGGCTATGGTTTGCTTAATGATGGACAAAAACAAAAAAAGAACAAATTAGGCAACTTAATATTTCATTTATATCGGTTTTTTTTTATTTAAAAAAACACCACAGATTCTCAAGAAACATTAACAAAATTACAACGTCACAAATGAGTAAAATGCCTTTTATACATCTTTTGATAGTTTTATAATAATTTCTAAATATGATTGTACATATAACAAAAATAGTTTTACTTTTGAATTTGACTGCAGTACTAATCGGAAAAGTGGTCACGTGGCAAAAGAATGAATGACTCAAACCCGAAGACTCGAGAGAAGAACTAATCAATTCTCTTTCCAGCTCAGCCAGCATAGGTTAGGCCTATAGGGGCTGCCACGTAATGAACGAACGACTCAAACCCAAAGACTCTAAACTGGTGAACTGACTCAACTACTGAACAGATAGGATGTTACGCAAATGCGCATAGGCGACTGAACGAACCACTCCCCGAGACGATTCGTTCTTCCTAAATAAACGAATCGTTCACAAACGACCCATCACCATATCCTACCCGTATGCTGCAAAACAACATTTTTGCCGAGCGCCGGGAGAGTTATGCCACCATATGTGCATGGATTGTGGTTGACTGGGCTAAGGTATCCGCTTTAACTCTTGTCCGAGCTTTCACGAAAGCCGCCGTCCTTGCTGAACAGCCGACGGACAACGAGACTGACGGCCGACAATGATGACAGGGAACCCGGCATGTTTGACGGCAAAATTGCCCGGCTGTCCAAGTCAGATGCAGAAGATGGATTTGTGGGAGAAGAGGGATTACAAATACAGTGAGTGTATTGGGAAATAGTAGAATAAAGTCCAACTAAACTCAATGTTTTCCCTCCCTTGCCTTACAAGCCGGAAAATTTCGAAAAAAACAAGTTTCGGTGAGATCGTCAAACTTTCGTAAGGCGAATGAATTTTTGTAAGCCGAAGCAAAACAAATCCGACAGGTATTTCCGTAGTCCGGGGCATTCGTATCCTGAGAAAAAGACATATCATTTTGGATCCGACTGTGCCGACTATCCACCCAGTGTATTTCAGAGGTTCCCCAACCATGTCCAGTAAAGAGAATGGTACCGTGTATCATCCGACATGGTTACCTGATACCACAATACCGGTTAGTACCGTCCCTTCTCAGTAATTGAGATAAATGGTGGAGATGCTGCACGGGCATTGTCTGTCACAACCTGGATCCGGCGCAGATGGACCCGTTCCCTCATGCATCGCTCTCCTTCGGGGTAGGCTGAGTGAAAGATGGGCTGCTGCCACCGAGGCTGCTGGGAAAAATGTTGGGTAGGTACGGGATGACCGCCGCCAGAGGACTGGCAAGTGGAGTCCCCGCGGGGGGCGTCATGGGGACGATGACGTCGTCCTGCTCCCACACGTGGAAGGCATTGGGGTGCGAGTGGCTGAGGGAAGGCGGGATTTGGAGAGGGCTGACGCCTTCCACGTCGCCATCTTTTTTCACGTCCTCGTTGATTGGACCCAGCAAGCAGTCTGTGGGCGGATGATGAAGGATTACCTTTTTATTTTTTATGGAGAGTAAATCTTGTACATCAAATTCTACGTATGTTTTTCCTAAATTAAGTGTTCTCAAGCATAAAAAGATCTAACTCAACTAAAATACAAATGGCTTCTTCTCTTGTCCTTCTTCCACACTTCATTGCAAACCCATTTTGAAGTTTAGAATAAATACATTGGAGACTAACCAGTTAGCTTGTTAAAAATTGGCACGTAACGGGGACGGAGCGTGGTCTTTCATGTCTACAGGGCTCTGATTATGGTTAAAAGAATGTATTTAGGAAGTCTTGACTGGCGACCAGTCCAGGGTGTGCCCCGCCTCTCACCCAAAGTCATCTTGGATAGGCTCCAGCAACCCCCCGCGACCCTAATGTATCGGGTATTATTTCATGTCTAGAGGACCCTCTTCTTTCTTTCTTCTTATGCCTTCAGGGGTCGCCGCAGTAAATTATTTGGTTCCATCAAACACTGTCTTCTGCAGCTTCTTCTCTCACACCAACTACCTTCATGTCCTCTTTCACTACATCCATACACCTCCTCTTTGGTCTTTCTCTAGGCCTCCTGCCTGGCACTTCAAAACTCAGCATCCTTCTACCAACATATTCACTATCTCTCCTCTGGACATGTCCGAACCATCCCAGTCTGGCCTCTCTGACTTTATCTCCAAAACCTCTAACATGTGCTGTCCCTCTGATGTGCTCATTCCTGATCCTGTCTATCCTGGTCACACCCAAGGAGAACCTCAGCATCTTCATCTCTGCTACCTCCAGCTCTGCCTCGTGTCTTTTCCTCAGCTGCACTGTCTCTAAACCAAACAACATCGCTGGTCTCACCACAGTTTTGTACACTTTCCTTTCATTTTAGCTGAAACTCTTCTATCACACCCGACACTTTTCTCCACCCATTCCAGCCTGCCTGCACACGCTTCTTCACCTCTTTTCCACACTCTCCATTGCTCCGGGCTGTTGATCCTAAGTACTTAAAATCCTCTTTATCTCTTCTCCCTGTAACCTCTCTCTTTCACTCTGGTCCCTTTCATTCTGTCTTGCTGCTGCTAACCTTCATTCGTCTCCTTTCCGAGGCGAACCTCCACCCCTCAAGCTTCTCCTACACCTCTTCCCTGCTCTCACTGCATCTCACGCTGTCATCTGCAAACATCATAGTCCATGGAGATTCCTGTCTAACCTCGTTCGTCAGCCTGTCCATCACCATAGCAAACAAGAAGGGGCTTGGAGCTGATCCCTGATGGAGTCACCTTTACTGTCACACCTACAGCACACCTCACCGCTGTCTTACAGTGATGTCTGGAGGGCCCTAATGGTGTTAAAACCGTATTTAGAAGGTCATAGACAGGATTTCTATGCTCTAAGTCTGCGGAAATTGACTTATCACGGTCGGGTTTGGAACAAATTAGTCGCCATGAACAAGGAATTGCTTTAACTATAGACTATACATTTCATGTCTCTTCTTTTGGAAGATGTGCTGCAAAAAAGCCGCAGAAAGAGCAAAACAGTTGCATACCAATGGCAGTTTGAGTTGCTCTTGTTGATTTCCACTAGGCTGACCAGTCCGGGGTGTACCTTGCCTCTAGCCCAAAGTCAGACGGGATAGGCTCCTGCATACCCCACCGCAACCTTACACTCGAGTGTGTAATCACACACAAGACAGACAAAAACCCATCATGACGACTACAGCAGGGGATGCACAGTGACCTAGTGGTTAGCATGTTGGCCACACAGTCAGGAGATCTGGGTTCGAATCTTTGTTTGGGCATCTCTCTCCGCATGCATGTGTGGGGTTTCTCCGGGTACTCCCGTTTTCTTCCACATTCCAAAAACATGCATGCTAGTACTAAGGTAGGGATAGTCCCTAGACATGGAGCAGGGGTAGGGAACCTATGGCTCGGGAGCCAGATGTGGCTCTTTTGATGACCACATATGGCTCTCAGACGTTTCTTAACACCATACCATTTATTTATGTTAATTTAGTTTTTTCTTAAAATATATGTAACATATCTTGTTTATTCTAAACACACATTCTAAAAATACAATTTAACAAAAAAAACTTGAAGGATACAGCAAAAATGGAAAAATCACCAGTAATTTTACAAAAATAAATAAGGAGAAAAAAATGTAATCCAACCAAAAAAATTTGTAATTTATGGGAAATTATGATGCGGAAGAGGTTATGTTATTAGGAGAAGTAAATAAAATACAGGAATAAAGTCATAATTACGAGACAAGTTGAAAAACTTGGAAAATAAAAAAACAGCAGAAATAAAAGAAAAGTCCTGTAAAACTATGAGTAGAAATTCAAAATATTAGGATAAAAAGTAAAAATTTTATGAGAATAAAAAAGTAAATATAATTAAATTTTAGTAGCATAACTTAATTTTTTATTTTTAAAAGTGTAATTATATAATGGTAAACAAACCAAACAATATTAAGTTGTAATTTTATGAATATTAGGTCAAGGGAAAAATTAATATGGGAATAATGTTAAAATATTGTGGGAATATAGTCATATTATTACAATCACATACATGTTTTTTGTTTTATAATGTATAATATCTTGTGTAATGTGTTTTTGCTGACATTTTAAAGTAAAACATGACAGAAATCATAGTGTTAAAAATAACATTCCACATATAAAACCTTCTCAGCACTTTCATCCATCCAATTCAGACACTTATCTTCTAAAATGTTTGGTGCTGATGCAGAGCAGGATTACTATTGCAACAACACCTCATCAGTAGGGTAAAACTAACCTGTCTCACGACGGTTTTAGTTGTAATCATTGTTAAAAAAAAAATTGGATATGGCTCTGATGAAAATACATTTGAAAATATTTGACTTTCATGGCTCTCTTAGCCCATAAGGTTCCCGACCCCTGACCTAGAGGGACCAAAATAGATGTAATATGGGGAAGGATTACCTGTAATGTCCAGCATGAGGTCTTTGATGAGGTGACCCACAATAGCATAAGCCACGGCGACCACAACCACGGCAGCCATGAGGAGGTAAATAACTGATTTAGGAAGCTGGATAAGGTCCCTTGAAGGGGGCTTGTACTCCTTATAGAGCGGCTCCACAGTCTGCACCAAATACTGGAATGAAAGTCCTCCTCCTTCGGTGTTGTTAAAGCTCTCCATATTCCCGGAGTAGTCACTCCAAAGTGTTGGATCCATCAGCTAATGTGTACCCACAAAAGCAAAAACAAAAACACAGATCTGGTCAAGCTCTAAGACAGTACAGGAATAAAAAAATGAGTCTACCCAAATTTTCCACAACATGTTTCCATTTTATGGAACTCCATGTTTCTTCACAGTGTCCGTGACTGAAACGAGGTTATTATCATTACATCCTGAAGGCATCAGGACCTTTCTGTGTGTTTCTGCCATGTGTCCTTTAGCCCGGAATAATCCCGCATGACTGCAGGCAGCTTGGAGACATAAGGAGAAAGAGAGAGAGAAGAAGGAAGGGATTACATTTCTAATCAACGAGCCCCTCATCTCATCACATTCCAGACCACACAGGTTAGCCCACTTCATCCACTACAAACAATAAGTGATCCCCTGGCCCCGAGAAAAAATAATACTGTAAACGTTGGTATTGACCCGATACCAAGTTTATACAGGGTCAGTATTGCCAACAGTGATAATAATGATATTGCTACTTGATGTAGCAAAATGTTTCTGAATTATCAGTAATCCTGGATAAAAAGGGAGTGTTTATTTTGTATATATTTTGTATGTATATTTTACTGTTAGTCAATTGCTACACTTTGTTTGTAAAATGAAGGCCAAGATAAAATATTAGTTATTTTATTTTAAAATTAACAAACCAAGAATTAGGGTTGAACTTTTTTTTTACTCAACTCTTCGTCTCCCCTACTAACTTGTCCTTTTTTCCGACAGCATTGAAATTTGTCATATGCAAATTATATGCAAATAATTAAAGCGACGTCATCTCGCGACTTTTAAAACAGCCAATAGCAACTTTGGCAACAGTGGCACGAGAGTCTTAGTACAATACATAGCTAGTTAACTAGCAGGTAAGTAACTAAATTGTTTCTTATCTGTATAAAGACTCCTGTTAAAGTTTTGTCATTTGGACATGGTTCACGTACACTGTGTGTTTTTTCCACTTTGGACTTACCAAAAATATGTAGCTATCTTATCAAGATAATGTGCTAGTTTTTAGCTTCAGCGATTAGCTTCCGGTGGCTAACGGTAGAAATGGCAGTTTCTGTATGTAGACTGTTCCAAATGGCGCACTTCCATACAAACACTTTAAATTCATAAGGACGTTCTCAGCGACAAGTAGGGCGAAATGCGGTATGTCTCCCTATACTGACACTGTAATGAGCACCAAAGACGAGCTAGAAAGACAGAATACTCGACTTCGATTTCCGTAGTACGCCATGCGCGGGTTTGGCCGCCATTGCTGCTGGTAAGCAGCACGCAGTAACAGTGCACTGTGATGATTAGTGTTGTGACGTTCACGAACGAAACGGTTACTTTTGAACGGCTCATTAACAGGAACGATTGGAACCGAGTCGCACCTGTGCACCGTTCTCCCCCCCCCCCTTTTACATGGGCAACACCCAAGGACAGTCCACCACACAGTTGAACAGTTTTTTTGTTTGTATGTTTTGTCTTTCAGTTTTATTAACAATGTTGTGACGGGAATCTGTAGAACGGGTAATTAAAAACAGTGACGTCACTGTAAAAGCAGAGTGATATGGCGCCACCCTGTGGAACATTTACAATTAATTCAATCCACTAGTCAAATGAGGTCACAGTCAATATTTCAAATAATTCAACCTCATATTTGTGCAGTATCTAATTCTAAATTCATTCATCCCCACCAAGATCCAGCTCCCCTCAAAAAGCCATAAATCCCATCAAAGTGATGATGTCCTCAGCACACTGCTCAGCAATTAATTGCTCTGACAGACGGTCCATAAGTAAGCTGGTGTAGAGGTGCAAAACATATTAACAAAAACAAAACAAAAAATTCGAATTTTTGAATTTTAAATTTATTGTACATTTAAACTACACAGAAGGGGATGTACCAAATCCCACAGTTACAGGAATTGGTTATATTTGGACCAATCAGTTCTTTGGCTTGAGGTACACACCTTGTCTATTTATGTTGTGCAAAACACAAAACAAATTCAATTAGACCACACGGAAGGCGATGTACCTCTGATATACCCTCATTAAAATATTACATCTGTTCCTTCTGACTGTTTTATGCATGCATGCCGAGATCGACTTTTTTGCTTTACAATTTGTTATATATGTTGGAAGAACTTGATTCAGCAATACCTATGCAGAAATACAGTAAGAGGAGCAGGTTACAAATTCACAAAGTATCTGTGGCACGCTGTAAAATAGTTGTCCCCCTAGTTATTTCTTTGCGTATAACTTAGTATAACTCATAATATTGTATGTGCAGACGGTGCACTAATACTGCATTAGGGAACTGTGACCAAACCATTGAAAAGTAGATGTAATAAAGCCCACAAAAAGTATCCCTTCAGTATCATGCACTACTGTACCTAAAAAAATAGCACGGCATCCCATAGTTTTGGTTTGCATGTTCTCAGAGTGAATGTAAATACCAGTCCGAGGAACAAATGTACCACAGGAGTCCATCAAATATTTAATGAGGGTATAACAGTAGTACAATCCCCTTCAGTGTGGTGTAATTGTAATTTATTTTGCTTTTTGTATTGTGTTTTGCACTTCTCGGCTGCCAACATAAACTGGTCAAAACGTGATCCAAATCCCTGAAGTTGATTGGTCCAAATGTTACCACTTCCTGTAACTCTTGGATTTGGTACATCTCTTTTTGTGTGGTGTAATTGTAATTAGTTTTTCTTTTTTGTTAGCGTGTTTTGCACCTTTTGGCCACCGTACAAAACACAGGATTTGTCGTTTTTCAAGTTTGCCCAAAACGGATATGTGTCATAAAAAGCCCCGGTAGTTGTAAATAAACAGGACGGTGACCAAATGTAGCCCCACACAAAATATATTGGCTCATGGGTGTCCAAACTTTTTCCACCAAGGGCCACATAATGAAAAATTAAAGGAATGGCTACCTTGATATTTTGTAAAGCAATACGTGTAGATATGCTAACAACATCAATTTTAATATTTTTTAAAGTGCATCTCAGCTTTGTGATATAGGTGAAAAATTGTATAATCAGTCTTTACTTTGTCCATACTGTTGAGTTTTCTAGGTTCATTTCCATCATTGCGACAGCACTTCCTCATTGTCACTAGACAGACTGCGAGATGAAATCACGGACACTCCGAACATCACAACAACGTCTTTATTATGCGTGTATGTGTGTTCTAAATAAACAGAAGTGCAAAGAAAAACAATAAGTAGATATTCTTATCACTTACTTTTTAACTCTCAATGCAAAACTAAAATTTTCTGCATTTATGTCTGTTCGGAAATCCTAGAAAATTTACTCAAACAGTGAAATCCACTTAAATTGCATGGTGTCTTTGAACGTAACTCCTCTTTGCTCATAATAACACAGTTAAAGTCCGATTGAAATATTCTCCTATTAAAGTAACCAGTGTTGGGTAAATACAGTACATTTTCAGACATGTGTGCCATCTCTGATTTCAATTTTCAGTTAATTTGGCACCATTAATGCAATTGTATATAATTCTGCCATGTCATTTATCTTTCTTCCAATAACCTACAGTAAAAAAATGGCATTTCAGGCTGAATGTGATTAACAATGATTAATTAATTGGAAAACCGAGATTAATCTGATTTAAAATGTCATTCATTTGACAGCCCTTATACACAAAATACATAGTATATGAATAGTATAATAAAATATATAGTATATTGAAGCTCACAACAATAGTAATGGATGAGTACAATGTCAAAATGTGGGCCATCAGGAGCAAAGTATGCAGCGTACATAGAGTACATATTTAAGTTTGATTGTGAAGGTGCACAAATTGGAACAACTTTATCAGAAACAGTATTTGAATTAGTTTCAACTCCAGAATACCTCTACAGAATCTGGGTGGCCAGAATGGACTTTTTCTTTGACAAACCTCCCTCACGTTCAACCCAGAATGGAGGGCGTGCAGATCCACAAACGGTATGTAATGACATTTTTGTTGTTATTAATTCTCTATAATTGGTATTGTTTTGTGCAGGATTGTACTGTAAAAGTTGGCAGTCATGAATGCAGTAAATTTTCACTGTGCTTTGGTGTTGTTACAGGTGACAGACACAGAGCTTGAGCTGAGTCTAAGCAGGCCTGAGATTCAAGAGGAGAATTCCAAGTATTGTCATATTTTTGGCTTCGCTCTCTTTGTGGGACATCCATGAATTGATCTTGCAGTTGGAATGAGTCGGCTGCTATGTTGAAAGGATAGTTTGGATTTTTTGACACAAAGTCGTACGACATCCCCATCATTAGTGTACTACATCAACAGTACTTGACTTGCCCCCCCAATTCGTCCCATGAGTCCAGTTCTGGCTGGATTTTGGTGATGAAGAACATTGACCCGGTGTGCATGTGATAAGAATGGCTGTGACGCGACCTCCTCTGCCATCTTGTTTACATACGTGTTCCACAGCAGATAGAGATGCATGAGTCGCTGCTGAGAGCAATACCTTCATCTTTTGTTCAGAATCAGCTACTTATCAAAGGTAACAGACACCACTTCCTTCTCATTCATCTACGCAACGCACGACGCTTTTACGCAGTCGGATGCTGAGCGTCTACTGACGTAAAGTAAAGTGGGTTCTTTCACTGCACGAAACTGGACATTGGGTAAATGATGGGCTTTGTCCCCCTCACCGGACACTAGGTATTTCTGGGGGGGGTCCATGGAGCGGTGGGCTGGCTTGGATGCTCAGCTTCTGCATGATGATTGCATGATCTGTTTGAGGCAGCACCCCTTTGTGATTGACAGTGAAATGTGCGAATCAGCGATCTTAAAGTATAAACCTCCACCAGAGCATTTACCAAGTACTTCATTCCATTGTTCTGAAGTGATCGGGACACTTTACCGATCGCCAGGGATTGTTTTGTCAATTAGGAATGGACTTACATATAAATAATAAACACATTTTTGGCGTAGGCGGGAAAAACGTGAGCTTCCCCTCCCTGAATGACCAGCAGCCGCCACTGATTGGATGCATATTGTTTTGAAAAGGCAATCTCTTTACTTGTGTAGCCCCAGCAACTTACCAGGTCTACATTCTTCATCACCAAAATCTGACCAGAACTGGATTCATGGGCCGAATTGGGGGTTATGTCACCGTTGATGGACTACACTAATGATGGTGATGTGATACAACTTCACGTCAAAAAATCCAAACTATTCCACTAATTGTCCTTGCAGCTCTATTGTAAATGACATCAGCAGAAGAGTACAAGAGCTGGTGCAGAAGGTTCACGACCGCCGCACCAGTGACCAGAAAGAAATCGAAGACTTCCAAGAGATAATACTGGAGAAGGTGAACCACTCTTTACAAAAAAAAAATTATACGCGTTTACTCAAGGTGACCCCCCTGTGGCTTTCTCTAGGTGACAGAGATGTGCCAGCAGATGAAGCAGCACATGTACACAGCCTATGAAGAAAACAGTGGTGAGATGGAGGTGAAACTGCAGGAGTTGGCTGAAGTGCTAGAGAGATGCACAATTCTCCACAGTGAGCTTTTGGAAGCCAGTAGCGTACTGGCAAGCGTGCGAGAGAGCCTTGTCATCAACCAGCCATCACAATCCACAACAGACTAGATCAGCGTCATCGCTTGAATTTGTTCTCATGTTCTCACACCAACTTAGTTCTTTCTTCCGCTTTTCACTCGGAACCTACCGACGGCCATGAAACTTTTGGAACAACAGTTCAGATTTATTGTGTTGTGACTGTCTCTTATACTTTCCTATCCCACTGTAATGTGTAAGCGTTAAAAGTACAAAGCCAACACAAGTTTAGAGGACATCAGTTTTATTTGGGCCGCCCTCATGTATACAAAATAAAAAAAAACCAACACATCTCTTAATGCATTATACCACAACAACCCAAATACATTAGCTGCAGTTTAACTGTGTAATATGTAAGTTGGACCCAATGATTTTCCATTTTGACCCAAATATCAACCAGAAACAATAACAGCTTTAAATGTTTCCCATCAGTAGTATTTTGTACGGTAATATCGTTCACAGGCTGAAATGTCCATTGCAGGGTCTTCCGGTTTGATCGTCCAACAGTCCCTTTAAAAGCATTAGTTTGTCAGGTTGTGAAATATTCTCATTCCACCTCAAAAATACTACTTCCCGATTGCAAAAGACAAAGTCCGGTTATTGCTCTGACGGCCATTTTTAAATGAACAAACCAAGAATCAAGTTGATATTTAGTTCTATATGTATTCAAGCTGTTTTTTTACACACCTTACTTTTCTGGACAGCCGGCAACAGTGGTGCTGATCTAAAGCCAGACTGCAGAGGGTTAAAAGGCATTAAGGGTCTACGGAAGCTCACGGTTGATTTTTTTTCCCCCAAGATTTTATAAAACAAGGCAGAATGGAGATGTTTCTGAAACAGTTCAAATCTGTGTTGGAGCGGGATGACTGCAGCAGATTTCCACTCCTTGGGGAACACGCCACACAAGGCCGCAGATGGGAGCTGCAATGATGTGAGCTCCAGTTTTCAGAGAATGAGTCCTGCCCATCCAGGCATGGAGATTTTTGAGTGTCCATATTGAGCAACTCGCACAATGTTAGCATACGTCTACTCACAATATCCTTGCCAAAATTACACCCATGTATTCCCCCCGCAAGGTATGCTAGGTAGCTTGTGGCACTCTCGCCGTGTTTGTCGCATTTTTGCTTGATTGCAGAACATATTGAGTAGGTCGTCGGGGAGTTAAACAAAGAGAGACGTTCACATGCTCCTGAGATTCAATGTTTAATAGTTCATATTGACTGTAGGGACTACCCAGCATACCTTGCGGGCACTTGTATGTAAATAACAATTTAAGTTACGTGTTATGTTTCCCACTAAGTTCTAGTTTATTACCCACACAGTAGCAGTACTTGATTTATGTGATGCATTAACTTGCTGTGTATGTGCTGTGTTATGTCTTTCCACCGGGAGTAATTATGTCGCCCTGTTTGATGACCTTCTATATATAGACGGCCCCCTCGGGCAAATATATAACCCAGTGTGGCCCGCGAGTAGTCAAAGTTGTTTAATTAGCTATTTGGTTGAGCACGCTTAAAAAAAAAATAGATGTTGAAAAATGTTTTTTCTGCTATTGAGTTCAGAAAGGCCTCTATCACTAATCTTACCTTTCAAAATGTTGTCTTTCGGGATGGTCACAGTAACGTCATAATTGCTGGAGGCCAAAGAGCGACCCTCCATTTACAGCCACAGTGCCATCTAGAGGCTTTCTTTAGGTTGCATGCTTCTACCAAATGAAATATATGGCTAAATCTGTTTGAAATGTATATATTAAGGGAGAAAAAAAAACTTGCATGACCCTGTGTGAAAATGCGATTGCATTTCACACACACACACACACGCACGCACACACACACACAGACAAAGAATGCTGCAGTGTGGAGTTCCCCGGGGTATCCCACACCCCCACACACTGGCTCTTTCTTATTTTCCATCCCGCCTCTAATTCCATCACCCTCCAAATGTCAATATTTTCATCATTTGAATGCTCCTCGTCTCTTTGTGGGTTTTTACATTTCAAGCTGAAGGACAACGGGTGAGCGTCGCACCTTTGATGGCGCAGTCCGGGGTTAATTCGGAGTCATCGCCCATGAAGAGGTTTCAAACCGTAGTTCCAACCTAAGGAAGCTCTTATTCTGCTAACATCCCGCTTTAGAATTCAGCTAAACATCGGATCCTCACATACCTGTGACTCGACGTTCACGGCTCCAAAACATGTGCAGATTTTTCATTGACATGTGTCCCCCGGAGAACCTGAGTGAGGAGTCTAGCGCCCGTCTCACCCAACAGCGACACCTAGTGGCCGAAGTAGAACACACAACTGGAGTCCTTGCAATGCTTCTTCTGAGCCTTCTGAGCCGTAACTTTGGTCGCCCCTGTTTTTGTGGCTGTTCGTCAGGCTCGGGTTTGGGGTCGGGACTCGGACTCGGCTTGCTGTGGCAGTGTCGTGGGCGAGGGATGGTGAGGTTTTGGGCACCGGGCTCCTAAGCTGGAGCTTGCGGGTTGCCTGCCTGCAGGGCAGCGAAGTGTCCGGGCCTGTTCAGTGGTCAAAACGTGTGCCTGTCGGTCACTCTCGGGGAGGAGAGGGCATGAAAAATACATTTTTTCCAACATTCTCACGATCGTCTGGCGCACACACAAGCCCCAAACATTGACGGGTTGGTGACCCCTGGTATCTGCTGCAGTATCAGACTAAGCCCGGTATGATACCGAATTCCATACATCAGCGGCTGTGTATTTCAAATGCTCCAACACACACAGAGAGTACTTCACCACACACACCGTACTGTACTCGTGGCGATTGCTCTAAGACTGCAATCTAAGACTGCAGTCTAAGACTGCAATCTAAGACTGCAGTCTAAGACTGCAATCTAAGACTGCAATCTAAGACTGCAATCTAAGACTGCAATGGAAGTTCAGCTTCCCCTTATCATTCATTTCCACTGAGCGTCTACTGACTTGGATGGGGAAGCGTAGAGTGGGTTGTTCCACCGCGCGGAACTGGACGGTTATTGGGTAAATGCTGGCCTTTGTCCCGCCCATCGGACGCTAAAAGCTCTGGGGGTCTATGGGGCAGCGGGCTGGCCTGGACGCTCGGTTTCGGCATAAGGATCGGATGACCTGACTTAGACCCCGTCCACACGTAGGCGGGTATCTCATAAAACGAAGGTTGTTTTTTCCCACGTTTTTGCCTTTCATCCACGCGTGTCCGCAGATCTACGGCACTGAAAACGAAGGTTCTCAAAACCTCCGGCCGAAGTGTGGATCTGGCGAAAACTCCGGTTATACGTTTGCGTATGGACGCAAATAACCGGAGGTTTGCGTTTCCAAACGTCACTTCCAGCAGAAACAACATGGATGCCCTCGGAACGGACGACGTTTTCTTGCGTCCGGTTGACTTTGTATTCTAAATCGGCGTTTATAAATAATCCCACCTCCTGGTCAGTCCACAACAACGATCCGGGCGCCATGTTTTATGTTTTGCAGAAGTAACGAGATGACACTGGTTGATTCTGATCGGATGGAGTCTTTGGAACCGTTGCCGCCTACAAGCTTGGCTGTGGTTCCCGATGCGTTTATCCGGTTACGTGAGGATGCGCTTTCTTGTTTTTTTTTAAATACGAGGTCGTGTGGACACCATTTGTTTCATAAACCAAGAAATATGCGTTTTTAAAAATACCCTGCACAAGGCATGAGGCGGACAGTGAAATGAGCCAATCAGCGATCTTGAAGTATAAACCTCCACCCGAGTTTTGCATTCCCTTGGTCAGAATGGATCCAAAGACTACACCGATCCCCAGCGACCCGGTCTTTGTCAAGAACGACTAAGAACGAAGGGTAGAACATTTTTACGTATAGACCGCCCCGTCGTCGTCTTGACTGTCCCCTCCTATGACACGTAGAGGTTTGCAATATTCAGCCACTAATACACTTTGAGTCCAATTATTACAACTAAAAATTCCATTTCAAACAGCGCGACACACACACACACACACACACACACACACCATTGGCAAGCCAGGCGGGCATATGGCGACTACCAGTCAGTGTTTGCGTGTAATGAAAGTGAGCACAAATTGAGCATATCTGCACAGTGCACAAGCACATGTGTGTCTTGGAAGGAGATTGGGTTGTGTGTGTGTGTGTGTGTGTGTGTGTGTGTGTGTGTGTGTGTGTGTGTGTTCAGCAGCTTGGGTTTCCCGCTCTCAGATTACATAACAGGGGAATCATCCTGTCCTGTGAAAGCCGACTACTACTACACACACTTTTTTGACTAGTGGTGTGACCCACACTCAGTCAACAAGACCTGGGTTGGACATCAGTGTTTCTCTGACATGTTTGGATTCGTGTTAAGATTTGGTGCTATGCGGACCGAGGGTCGTCAAACAAAAGGACAGTCTTACCAAAAGATAGACAGCGTCCCACGTAACAACAATAATGAGCTGCCATTTTATGTGGGCGCCCGCAAGGCATGCTGGGTACTGGGAAGCTCCGCTTTGATGCTGCAGAAGAGTGATGTTAGACGTACAATGATGCACGAGACTGTTTTACCTTCATGTTTTGTTGTTATCCAATATAGAAGATAGCCTGTTGTTTGGCGGCGCGAGTCTGATGTCTCGCCAGACACTACAGGAACACTGCTGATGACCAGTTTAGAAGACTAACACAGCATCACATTTTTGAATGCGTCTTTTGAAGGCCTGATATTTGCATTTTGGTATATTTGGCCATGTTTATAGTTAAAAATTGCTTAAATATGCATACATTTTTCCTACCAATAACCCTTCATATCCAAGCGATGACCATAACCACCCCACCCGGAGTTATTCAACTGATTATTTATTATTGTATTTCTGAAAATCCGCAATGGAGATGCAGAACTCAAACCCCGAAGTGACGACCGCACACGTCTTACAATATTTAAACGTTAAACTGCAAACGTTGACTACTCTAAACCCTGGAAAATGTTGTTGTCCATCGGAAAAACGGATTGTTTTTAGCTGCAACACATCCTTACACTGCTAAATGCTAAACGGCCGCAGCAAGAAGCAGCTGCTATGCATATCTCGTGTCACCCCACGTAATCAGACTTCAATTAACATTCATAAAAGGCGAGCGGTGCACATTATTGCTCTCGCCCTGGAATCATCGCTCAGGATTTTCACAGGAAAAGAGGGAATTGACCCCCCACCCCCCCCCAACCCACAGAAAGCCAAGTGCACAAATGCGTGCACACACCTCTTTTTAGCTTGTTAGGAGCGATGAGGGTAATGAATGCAGAGTATATTTCTGTTTAGAATCTTAATTGAAAGCTTGAAAGTAGCCTGGAGGGAATAAGCTTAATTAGTGTGAATAAACCATAAACTCTCACACACACACACACACACACACACACACACACACACACGCACGCACACACACTCAAAAGGAAAAGCTTGCCACTTCCAATGATAGCATGATAGCATTGAGAGCTCAACCATGTTTTTTTCTTTCCTCCCACCCCTCCTCTTGTTCTTGAATGAATTGATTTCCAATCAATCATTATTTGTCTCTTGTCAATGGCGGTGTGGGGGCTACATGAGTGCCGCCGGCACCGGGGAGCTGCGTGCATTGAGTGGAAGCAGGAATTCCAGCATGAAAGGTGACTTTGGGAAACTCACTGTGGTGGTTTTCCAACAAAACAAGTCCAAAACCCAAATGTCTTGCTGTGGAAGTTGAGGCTGATGGAGCGGCAAAGTATGAGCGGTCCAGACCTGAACCCAACCCAAAGAGCAATGTGCCAAAGAGGAGGTTGGAAGAGAATTCCATCAACACCGTGTGCAGGTCCGGTGACTTCCGTGTCCAAGAGGATTAAGGCAGCCCTAGATCTCACACTAAATATTGGGAATTTTGCTATGTTTGTCAATTTTTTAGTGATTTTCAGCTCCAATAGTTACTGAAATGTGAGGCTTGTCCTCACATTTGTTGGATGCCGTGCATTTTCATACACCCCGCTGTTGGTATGATTCATTTTTCACCAAGATTTTGCCAGATTTTTTCGGCTTGCTTGTGTATCATTCTTCAGAACCGAGGTCCTGAACAAAGCAGTCCACGGGTTGGCGACTGAATTGTTTTTTGGAGCAGGATTGCAAAATAGCCTGCCATGGAGCCAAAAACGTTGCAAGTTACACACGATAACCCGCACAGAGAGCTTTCTAGATCTTCCAGACTCTGCGTCTTTTCCTACGGTGTTTCCTTGGGTTTCTTACCTCCCGCCAAATAATTTGAGTAACTTACTCCACCCCATGCCCTCATTTCAGGTACACCTCCCGCCAAGCCCACTGCGATGTGATTGGTCACACACCCAAGAGCTCCCGAGGACTTCCTGACAGCTGCCAAAAAACACTTCCTAATTCTGGCGGTACAGGAATTGATACTAAACGGCCATTTATCTTTTTCAAATGTGGGCTTTTAACATCTATTAGTAGCTCCAGACATGGGTGTGCTTGTAATTTGCATGCATGCAGGTTCCTCCGCTCCCTGTACGCACGCTCTATAATGCGACACATGTCCCATTCCTTACACAAAATAAACCCAGTTAGGACACTGATCAATTCGTACTTACAGCTTGCTCTTCTGACTCTTCAACACGACTAAGTAACGTCGGAAAGGCGTCGGATTTCAGCAACAGTTTGGCGGATAGTCCGGCTTGGTATTGGTGTTTGGTGAGCCCGTGCTCTCCAAACAGTCCCGTGCCATGTGCCGTTGACAAATATAGAATATTTTTCTCTTGTTGGCCGGGAATCAGCAACGCCTATAACTTCTGCCTGATGCTTGCCTCTTTAGGAAAGCTAAACAAAATGAGCTTTCCCTCACACCCGAACAAACATTTCCTGGGAGCCATTGCTCAATATTGCCCAAATAAGGAAGTCTGGGTTTTGTAACAACAGTGGAACTCGGTGTAAAAAAACAAACAAACCCAAAACACCTCGTTGGCATCGTGTAACACTAGAATACAACATTTATAAGTCAGAAAAGAGGAACAGGATAATAGGTCCCCTGCAGATGGTAGTAAAGGTACTTCACTGATTTATTGACGTGAACCACCAAGTCACCCTACATACTGGAAATACTGGCCACACTTGACAGGTTACGACAGATTGCTCAGCCAATAATGTTGGCATTCATGTCTGGGTTTCGGGCTAATTGTCATGGCAACCGGAATCGAGGCTCTGATGGAGAAGGTGTCAGTCGCGGCTGTCTGGCATGTTTTCAGACAATCTGCCGTCTTCTTTCTTTTCCACTGTCACGTCATATTCCGATAGCGCGAGCGATTGATAGGCAGGTGTATTCGCCATCCCGAGCACGTTCCTTCAGGACGCGTACCCGGGCTGTTTACCTACGTTTCTATAATCCTATCCTGCAGCTCCTGCGCGTGCCGCACTGTATATTTATTTTCTGGGCGGTTCTTTAATCTGTGCGCTCAGAGGGAGTTAGCGGGCTTATCCCGGGCGCATCTTTGAAATGCCATCCCACAACAACATAGATAACCCGCAACTACAAAAACGACTTCCTTTTCTCTGCATGGAGATCACGTGTCCACGCGCGCCGACGGCACGTGATCGGCGGACATCCACAATACCCCGTGACTTTCCCCAATCCCGACCCTTCACATCAGCGTGCTCTCAAAGTGATAGACGAGGGAGAAGGAAGTGAGGAGAGGAGCGCGGCCAATAAGAGCTCACAGCAGGAAGCTAATAATGCAGCTCCAGCTGTTCCGGTTAGCCTGCGAGGAACCCATCTGGACCCGGAGAGAGAGGAAGGCGGCGTGTCGGAGATAACGGATAGGCCGAGCGCGCTTTTGCTCTAATTTGGTCGGAGTAAAAACAAAACATAGAGTGAAGACGCTACGTCCGACCAGAGGAGAGGTTTTCATTTCAAAAGTGACAATAGTCACAGGGATCGGAGGGAGGCCACGAGACGGGGGTCACGTGATCACGCGTGTGAAGACATGAAAACGTGCACCCTAGGAGTGACCTTCCTCCAACCTGTCCGCCCTGTCCTCGCCCTGCGCCTCCCCCACTAAGCCCTGCTGCCCGTGCCCGTGACCCCCCACCACCCCAGCACTGCCAGGCCATGCCAAGATGCACCTTGCTGGGGTGGTACGGAAAAAACAACAACAAACGAACGGGCTTTTTACGATCAGCCAACACGTCCCGCTACCGCGCTGACATCAGATATTCTCCGAAAACACCCCCACACACACACAGAGAAAACATGCTAATGAAGACAGTAAATCACGACCAGGCCATGTGTGGAAAAAGCCTGCCAAGATACCTGCAACCATGGCTGGAGAGCTCCCACTGACACACAGCTAGCGGGCCTCCTTAGAGCCGATCCATAACCAGAAAGTAAACAATACAAATCGGAAAATACATTCTATGCACTTCTGATCAGAAGAATTGCTTTCAAGTCAAGTTCTGTTGGATCTCAAGGAGGTTCTAAGTAGAGCTTCAACATGCAAAAGCAAGGAATGTCGCTCCAGGTGGTGAAGATGGCTTCAAGGAGAGCATCCACTGTCCAGAACTGATATGCCTTTTTCTAACCTTCCCTTGCCATCCATCCCCAAATGTTCTCAGTTGGATTTAAAACAGGGTAACAGGTGGGATGGTCCAAAAGAGTCATCTTATTTCTTTGGAAGAAGTCTTTTGCTATCGTTGTCCTGTTGGAAAAGGGCCCTCGCCATCTCCAGATAGCCTGCTGCCGTTTGACGCCCCTGCGCAACCTGAAGCTTCGTTGCTCCAATCAGGGATCATCCTCCACGGTGAAAACATCTCAGGTGGGCTCTCCTTGTCATGCCAGTCACGTTAGAAGCCATAAGGGCTGTCAAGGGAGACTCAAACTCTCTTCCACCTGTCTCGCTCCCATTTCTTCTTTTTGCATTTTGAAGTTCTACTTAGAACCTGCTTAAGATCCAACAGTGCAAAATGGAAGTTCTTGCAATTTTTCCAATTGGTCTTAAAATTCCCATCAGGAGTGTACTTGGGAGTTGGTCATTTTAGAAGTAGCTTGGAGGCGAAAAAGTGTGGGCACCCCGTGGGTTTGTGGGCATCCCCTGTGTTTGTGGGCATCCCCTGTGTTTGTGGGCATCCCCTGTGTTTGAGAGTCCAATTGAGTTTGTGGGTTGTCTGAGCAAAATGTAAATTCTTGCAATTTTTCAACTGGTGTAAATATTTTGGTTAACAGTGCAGTTGGGACTTGGTCGTTTTACAGTATAAGTAGCTCACAGGATGAAGAAGTGTGGGCACCCCCTGTGTTTGTGGGCACCCCCCGTGTTTGAGTGTCAATTTGAGTTTTATGGCTTGTCTGAGCAAAACTATTGCAATTTTTCAACTGGCCTAAAGATTTTGATCAGGTGTGTAACTGCGCCAAAAATGAAGATCAGGGTTTCCTAAACCTTGATTTATTTATTTGTGACGGCCTGCCATGATTACGTTGGAAGAGTCGGGATTAGAATTAAAAAAGCAAACGTCTGAGTGCGTGACTTGCTGTAACAATTTTGTCCAGTAGATGGCGGCGTAACTGCATAGTCAGAGGCACCTCAGCTTGCTCAGAGGGGCTTTGGCAAAGCGGTTTGACAAAGTTTAGAACGCCAGTCATTGGATTCGACCCAAGCAGAAGTTTCCGACAATTTTTATGCAGCTGATCTCCCTATTGTGAAAAATAGACATTGTATTTGTACAATCTGTTCCTTTAAAGCAATATTGGTGGTGTCCTTATGTTTTTTGGTTCCACACAATTTGCACACGGTCCCTTTAAGAAAGTGATACTTTAATTGGCGAACCAACCAACCAACAACGAGGGCTGATCAAATAAAGCAACATGTACTACCATCTATGTGGGTAAAAACTACCACGCGCTAACAGCTAACTTTGCCCACAAGGCATGCTGGGTAGGCAATCAAGCTAAAATATAGCAAAATACCGAACGTACAACGACGTGTACATTTTCTTTAAACTTAGTGCACACTTACGCACAGCACAGGACACAATTGGATTGTTTTTTTTACCGGAATAAGGTGATTAGCACGTCAAAAGTGAAAATTAAGCGTTCGAGCACAGCGGGTCCAAGTCACTCCGACATTTTAGCACAATTTAGCCTGAAAGTAACGAGAGCCTTTGGCCAATCACGGCACGAGGAAAAGCGTGTCATGACCACACAATAACCTTAAAGTGGCCACGCACCAAAAAACTGCAGTTTTTCATCTAAGTGGCCGTGCCAATATAATCGCAGACATTTAACTGGGAAAGTTTTCCACCAAATGTTTGTGGTCATGCATTTAGAGCGCCAAACACGATATTATTGTTTTCCCATAACAACAATGCATTTACTCCGGCACGTACCACACTGCTTTTCTTCAGGCAGTGGCATTCATTCACTCGGCTGCAGAGAGTACCGGGTGTCTTCTTCAAATCATTTTTCATAAATAACTCATAAATACACTTAATCCCCGCTTTGTACAGTTTGGTTTGAGTAATTCATACACATGGTATACAAGAGTAAGTGATACATCCATAAAAATGCCAGGTTTTGGATCAACATTTGCAATAAAAGTGCAATTACTAGTGCAATTTACGCTTAAAGGTCTACATCAAACAATACAGATACTGCCTGATATTCCATTCTCATGCCGATTATTAGATTAGATACAAGGCAGGTCTAAATATGCCTCCCACACTTACTAGACGCATTTAAAGAGTGACTGATAATCCACACTGTTTCCCAATTCCGGTATCAATTTACCATCCCACTTTAACTTGTGTTCATTTTCTCGGAAGTTTTGAGGCCAAATTGAGCTAAACAAACATTTGCCTCCACCACACTACTATGGGGCGTTCAAAGATCCTTGGAACAAAGTGCCAAATCACAACGCTCGGGGAAAAGACATTATGAAAATCATGCAAAGAATTGTGGGTGTTTTTAAACTGGGCTGCATGTGCGCTGTAAAGTTGACCTGTATTATCATGCATTTTTGAATTACTGCTGACATATCGGTGAATGAGATGTGCTTTCTGCTGGGGGGGGGGCAGTTCTCAGAGAAAAATATCATTCTTTCATTATCTATGCCGCTTATCCTCATTAGGGTCGCGGGTATGCTGGAGCCTATCCCAGATGGCTTTGGGCGGGAGGCGGGGTACACCCTGGACTGGTCGCCAGCCAATGGCAGGGCACATATAGACAACCATTCACACTCTAATGGACAATTTAGAGCGGCCAATGAAGCTAACATGCATGATTTTGGAATGTGGGAGGAAAGTACCCGGAGAAAACCCACACACGCACGCAGGGGGAGAACATGCAAACTCCACACAGAGATGCCCAACGGAGATTCGAACCCAGAACCTCCTGACTGTGAGGCCAACGTGCTACCCATGCATCCACCGTGCGGCCGAAATACCAAAAAAAACTGCAAGTTTTTGCTGAGGGGGGATAACGTTTACCAAACGCGACACTTCACACCCACGGAGAATACCAGACTGAGTGCATCGTTTTTAAATGTTCACTGACGTTTCTTTGCATATAACTCTTTGGCAAAGAGTTTGGCAAAAAAAGCAAAAGTGCCTCATCAAAGGAAAAGTCACGTGTGCACCATCAGACTGGCAAAACTCCAAATCTGTCGACGCATTTGCAGACCTGATCGAGCCCAGTTCTTCTCCAAACACAAAGGAATCCTTTTGCTGCCATTTCCAAGAGCCCAAGCCCCGGCAAACAAATCTGCATTGCCGGTGCGCTCCATTTAAATAACAAACACTTTGCTTTCCTCGCCTCCGCGCAGCAGCACACCAAAACGCACGCTTTGCTTTTGTCTGCTTCAAATACAAACAAATAAATAAGTCAACACACGGCGATTAATTATTCGGAGCCGGGGATCAAATATACATGTGCCGAGAGACTCGTGCACGCGAATCCCCGAGGATGGACGGAAACGCGGGCCCGCGGAGCAGCAGACGCATGAGTGGAGCGATGGGGAACAAGTCAGGGAAACATTAGCGAAGGCCCGAATTGTGCTGCGTTCGGGTCTGTTAGCGCGTAAAGACGTGATTTGTTCATTAAACGGGAAAGCGCCAAGCAAGCACGAGCATTTCGTACACAAGTGAGCATATATCCAAAGTTAAGTGGACTTGTGTACTGGACTGTGGATGGCCACAACGTATCCCGGTAGGCATCGGGCCTCTCTCGTGCATTTCCCAAACACGCCCCAAATTGCATTATGGATAGATTGGTATGGCCAGACTGGAAGTTGGAAGTTCCATTTTACTTAAAACCCGAGACCCAAAGGGGGCCTTTCTGTGAAAAATCAGCCCGTTTTGCATCTTCATCATCATCATCTGCGGAATATAAGAACACATGGAGAAAAAGGCCCATATTACTTAGGGTTTTTTTTACTGTACCATTATTAGAGCCCTGACATCAAATAACACCCCTATAGTTATCCGCTTCATTGCCTGTGCTCACAACCCTACGTTCTGTTCTATTTATTTTTATTTCTTATGACTTTTAGATCCATTTCTGTGAAACTACTATTTTAGCACATTGTCACATGACTTTACCGATGCATTTTCAACTAGCGAGGAGTACACGTGGAATACAGGAAGTGGACAAATGCATTGGAATGGGTGTGAAACAGAAGCTTTGCTTCCTTCTACTCTTGTTGGAAAGGCGGAGCTGCCAATTGCATTATGGGATGTATCCAATGCAACAGTATATGACCGGCCTTTCAGTATCGTTTAATGACTAGTAGTAGGTCCTGGTGACCCAGGAAACAGCCATCAATGATTCGTTTGTGTGTTTTTTTAAAACCGTCATATCGGACTGCGATGTCGGTTGAATTGCTGACCAGAAATGTGTTTAAAAAAAAAACAAAGTTGCATATTTTAAAGCAGACGAACGACACCCGAACACTTTTTGGGCCTCAAACGGCAACAAACGCGTCCGCGGCTGGTATAGGATTAAGCATCAGCTCGACACGCACACACAAATCCGAGCGCTCAGTCAAACAGCTCTCCGGCCTACTTTGGAGGGTTCACATGTAGAGCAGCGCCACCGCTGGGAATCGTAGTTTAGCCCTTTTCTCTCCCATCGCCTCCGTCCTCGTGACTCACAAACACCCGGAGATGCAAGAACACACAAACGTCCTCCTACTCGCCGTCTCGCGCCTTCCAGCGTCTATGTGTCGTCGTGGAGGCTTCACCTTTTACCCTTAATTACCTTTGACCCCGCTCGGTGCGTGCGCGCGTCTGCGTGTGTGCGACGCGCCCCGAGGGGGCTGAGCGGGGAAAGTGGGGCTCAAAGACCCCCGACAGGACACTGAATCAATATTAATACGTGCCCACGCACGGGCGCGGGGAAGCGTGCACGCACCCCCGACAGGGAGACGTCAGTGTGGTGGTTGGACGGCATTCTCTCCGGCTCTTTGAATCTTCCATTCCTGTGATGAGAGGGACCGGTTCCCCGTTCGAGTTCCCCGCAAACGGCCTTGAGGTCAGGGCTCTCTGGTTCGTCCACACCGAAGCCCCCCAACCGTACATTCACGGATCTTCTTCTGTACCCTGAAACGGGATTCCTTTTACCAAAGTGAATGGAGTAGTCCAGGCTGTAAAACTTAAATGGACGGATCGTTCCATCCATTTTCTATGCCGCTTATCCTCATTAGGGTGGTGGGTATGCTGGAGCCTATCCCAGCTGACTTTGGGCGGGAGACGGGGTACACCCTGGACAACCAACCAACCACACTCCCATTCACTCAGCTAACATGCATGTTTTTGGAATGTGGGAGGAAGCCGGAGTACCCGGAGAAAACCCACGCACGGATAAAAACAGAGATGCCAAGTGGAGATTTGAACCCTGATCTTCCGGACCTCCTGACTGTGTGGCCCCCACATGCATGCCGACACTGCGCAGCACCATCGGATATTTACGCACAACGTGGAAAATTATTTACGCGCATTTTGACCACAATTGCAAATAAAATATCATCAAAATGTTCGTCCTCTATCGAGAGAGCGACCAATAGCCCGTCAAATGTGCAGTCGATGGGCGAGAGCTCGCCACATGCCAGGCCTGGATGTTGCCTGGCCGGCGGCATCCAGCAAGTCCGGAAAAGCGGTGTGTTGAAGTTGCTCACTAGAAACAAGTAGAGTGTCCAGCTCTACTGACGTGGGTCTCCGTACACTCCCAGTACACTCCCAGCTTATATGGAGTATTTCACCACGGAGTATTTGCTTCACCTTGTAGTATTTTTCCAAGTGTTCCATTCAAACGTGACAAAAATGATACAAAAACAATTTGCAGAAACAGGAGCGGCACTCCCGTGCGGCCCACGACCACAGCTTCAAAAAAATCCTAGGGGGAACCCTGACGTCGCCCGTCACAGAGTGCAAGTGCGCAGACGCACACGTGACTCGAGTCGCTGTCCAGCACCTGTGACCTGTGACCTGTGAATTGATCGTTTGAGGCTTGTAGCGGCGCCGGTACGGCCTCGTTGTCGTCACTGTCGTCACTGTCGTCAGTCGCCTTTTTTACCCACCAGATATGGAGATGTGACCAGACGGGAGTGGCGGTATCACTTTGCTCTCTTGAGCAACAGCTGAGCGGCTACAACAACCTCATGACCCATCAACGATACCAAGTACTGCAAAAACGATATTGTGGGTCAACACCAGTATCGGTTGATATCGGCATCCGAAATTGAAAATTGGACAACATTGGCCAAAAAAGCAAATATCCGAAATTCCTGGTATTGACTGTTGGAATTCTGGTACCGGGACAACCCTAGATGCAGCTCGTGTAGCATACTGCACTACCCAGCATGCCTTGCGGGCACTTTGTAAATACCAGTTGCATGCTGCTGTTAAGAAGCAGACTCTGTGATAATGTGTAGCGTCAAATTAAAAAAACCCAAAAAGTAGTGCCAAATCTATCTGTGGCAGTCCGAATGCATTTGTGGCGGGCGGCCGGACGGGAAACACAAACACGACAGAATGTACAATCGGGTCGTTTTTCGTCGTGCGGCTGAAAAGCGCGACATCTGTGCTCCCGACGCAGACAATCAAGCCGCACTGGAGTGAGGAGCACAGGCCTCATGTGAAGCGCACTTGTTTGCATTAACTGGAGCGCAAGCATGCGAGCGCGTGAGAATCACGGGCTCATTTGTAGGCACACAACAGCTGGAGGAACACGTCTAGCCACCCATACGCACGTAGCGTTTGCTAATTGCCTCTCCAGCCAACCGTGCTTGACCAAACATTTTCTCATGGCTGACTGCGATACGGCACGCGCGCCTGTGCGTGCTTTTATTCTTGTAACTCCCTTTGTCCTTCACCCGGATCAGCACAACATCTGTCAGCGTTCGTCCAAACAAACCTGGCAGGCGCATCTGCCGTCTGGACACCTCTCACAACGGAAAAGGTGTGCGTTCGTGTCTGTTCTCCGCCGCGCTCGACCACATCTGGACGGGAGGCGGCGTGTCTGCTGCAGACGTGCGCGTCCAACCGCAACAGACCCAACCACACCTGGACACCCCGTGGCACGAATCGAGCGCTCACAAAAAGACAGTTTGACGCAATTCGTTTTGGACCGCCGTGGAACCATTTGGTGCTAGATTGCATTATTTATTTATTTCGGGATTCCGATCACATTATAACAGGACCGTCGGAATAACTGGTCCGAGATAGCCGAGAACAAGCCTGGCAAGCCGGCGCTAACAAATACACGGTACCGCTACTTACAGTGAGAACCAGAAAAAAAACAACAGAACTAACAGGTAAGATAACTCGGAACCCGAGAGCAGGAGCCCGGTGGGCGTTGCCAGCAGCAAGTCTAGACGGTTTCTGGTGCCCTTTGTCACCGATTCTGTCCATAACTTCTGGGATGAGACTCAGGTCCTCCAAGTCCGAGGCCGCGGTTCTCAGTCGGAAACGGATGGATTGTACCCTCCGGGTTGGGAGTGAGGTTTTTCCCCGGGTGGAGGAGTTCAAGTACCTCAGGGTCTTGTTCACGAGTGATGGAAGGTTGGAGTGGGACATCGACAGACGGATCGGCGCAGCGTCTGCAGTAATGCGGGCGCTGTACCGGACCGTCATGGTGAAGAGAGCTGAGCCGGAAGGCAAAGCTCTCAATTGACCGGTCGATCTACGTTCCCACCCTCACCTGTGGTCACAAGCTTTGGGTCAGGACCGAAAGAAGGAGGTCGTAGGGTTGCTGGACTCACCCTAAGAGATAGGGTGAGGAGCTCGGCCATCCGGGAGGAGCTCAGAGTAGAGAACCTGCTCCTTCACATCGAGAGGAGCCAGTTGAGGTGGCTCGGGCATCTAGTCCGGATGCCTCCCGGGCGCCTCCCTGGTAAGATGTTCCGGGAGAAGGCTCTGGGGCAGACCTAGGAAATGCTGGAGGGATTATGTCTCACAGCTTGCCTGGGAACACCTTGGGGTTCTGGAAGAGGTGGCCGGGGATGGGAAAGTCTGGACTTTCCTACTGAGACTGCTGCCGCCGCAATCCGGACCCCAATGGAATAGAACAACAATAGCAAACTACCCTTCTACCAACAACTGTTATGAAGCAGTGGCGGCAAGGCATGCTGGGTACAAGGTACAAGTCCCTGGACACTACAAAACCGTGAGCTATGTAATCCTTCTATCTGCGGCGTCTACGGGGTTCATGCTTGGAAGGCTGCTGCAACAAACAGCATCCGTCGATCATCATGACGAGGACAAGACATCCTAATTGTTTCCTGTGAGCCCCCAACCCCCACGGCAGAGGACACGCTACCTGAAGCCCCGGGAAAGGAAGGCAGAACCCTCTTCTAATGACTTAATTGAGCTCGTTTACGCTCATAAGGCATCCAATCAGCATGCTGCCTTCCTGTAGGCTCTTGTTCAAGCTAATTAAAGGACCAATCGCAGCAGGCGAGGGGATGGCGCCGCGTCCCAATCATAGAACCAGATGAAACATAGTAAGTTACACGGGCCTTTTTAACGCAGCGATGCATTGAACGCTACAAGAGGGTTTGTTTGTTGACCGAGCGGTAGGCGACCCCCCGACTGCTGCAGTAGATTTCTGGTCAAGTTGAATTTTTATTTTGTAGGCTCAGAAAAAAGGCCGTTGGTTACCAGAGAACACACATCTGTCCCTCAGCCGGTCATCATTTATAAATACATGACGATACATGTCAAGTACAACGTTTACATGTCTTTGAATGCAGTCCTTGAATGCACCATAGTTGTGCGCAAAAGTGACACGTATATACACACACAGTAACTTTCTTATGTCCGTGTGGTAGTTCTTCAAATATGTATTTTGGGATAAATATTTGTTGCCCGGTTGACAGTGAGCACCAAGTAGCCCAATTCATACTAAAACCAGTTAAAACCGTGTTGGAACTCGGAAGAATGCCCAGCGGGACTCCATGAAATCAAGCAAAAGGTAAAAAAATAAAGACGTCCCGTTCCGGTCTAAATTTGGTCGGAAAGCGTCCATTTTTGGGCTAAACTCAGCCCCATTTTCACCGTGGATTTCTGGGCTGAATCAAGGCAATGACAGACCACTTCCAAAAGGCGTCTAGTGCTGGGTGGGTTCCGCGTCTCACCGGAACAGCCTGCGGGGCGCTCGCTTGAAAACCAGCACTAGATGCTAGCGAGAGGAGAGGAGGGTTCTGGAGCGGAGTCCAATCTGTCGAACATCACAGCCATTTCATGGGCGACCGGAACGGGAGTGCCGCGATAAGCAGGGATCCACCGCATCGTGAGTGCTCAACATCCATCGGCTTCATCTACCTCTACATGCACTTTGAATGGTTTTTCCGCTCGGCTGCTGTTACTGGTATCGATGCTGGCTCAGCGGTTTGCTCCCCACTGCTATTACAACATCGGTTCTGTTGCTGACATGTTGCGCAATACACCGCTACGCTACTAAACCCTCATCATTTGTCACGTCATCACCTTTTCTATTCCCGCCTCCTCCGCTCGCCTCAGTGCGATGCCTTTGTGGCCGTCCCAAATGCTCGTAAATATTGGCAGACCGCTGGTGGGTCCAGAACGGGATTGCCGCAAAAGGCGGGGATCTACCGTACCGTCCATCGGCTCGATCTACCTCTACATGTGCTTTAAATGTCTGTTTTTTCCACTCGCCTGCTGTTAGCGGTACTGACTGAGCGGGTGGCTCCCTACCGCTATTACAACATGGGTTCTGTTGCTGATGTGTTGTGCAATACATGCCATTTGACATGTCGCCACCTTTTCTCTTTCCTCCTCCCTCTGTCCTCCAGAGGTAGTGTTCATGCAGCATGGAAAGCCCAAACCGGGTTCCATGCTGTGCCGGTTTAATTGCAACAGCACCAGTGCCAGTCGGGGCGTTGTGTGTGTGTGTGTGTGTGTGTGAGGGAGACGAGGGGGGGATGGAGGCCTCCTAAGAGTGTTCAAGGATAAGCAGCAGGACGCATGCCTACCTTCCTATCTCCTAAGCCACCTCCTTTCCTCTCCTCATCCTTCCTTCTCATCACAAGCCCCCCCCAATAGTTAATGAGAGGAAATATTCCTCCCTAAATGTCTATTTCCTCTCTCCTCATCTCAATCGACATCCCACCATTACCGCTGCTGTGTGCCCCCCCCAAAGCCTCACCTCCCATGCTGCCCACGGAGACTTCCTGTCAGAGCAGCTCCCTGCTCCTCACGCCTCTCCTTAATCAGCTGTCAAAAATGAAATTCTCATTGAGCTCCTCTTACCCTGCGTACCCCCCCCCACCCCCCACGCGGGCGTGTTCTCGCTGCGAGGCCCTCGCGGCTAAAACGTGTCTATCGCCATTATTTCAATTAGAACAGATAACGGGTTGACCAGCACCCTGGAGCAGACCGGTTTCCACTTTAGGGCGGTCCTTAAACGCAATCCGCGCGCAACTGGGATCTGCGTTTTGGGATGGAGTGTTAAAAAAACCAACAGTTCGAGAGCAGAGTCATAAACGTGCAAGAAAAATGGCGTACATTTAGGAGAAGACGTTTTTTTAATTTTATGAAAACAAAGTCGCAAATTTAGGGGGGAAAAAAAAACGTATGAGGCTAAAGTTGTACTTTTATCAGAAAAAGGAATATTTGTAGGAATGACATATTTACTAGAAACAAAGCGTACGTTCACGCGAACAAAAAATCTCCAATTTACGAGAATAAAGTTGTAAATGTGTCTGGAAAAAGGCTTCCGTTTTTTTTTAAGTCATAAATTTGAGGATAAATTTGTAATGTTACAAAAATAAAGTCGCAAATTTACGAAAATAAAGTTGGCAATTCACAAAAAAAAACATACATTTACAAGAAAAAAGTTGTACGTTCACGAGAATAAAGTCTTCAATTTATGGGAATTTTTTTTAATTTGTAAAAAAATTTACGAGAATAAAGTCGTAAATGTATCTTGAAAAAAAGCCTTACATTTTTTTAAATAAAGTTGCAAAAATACAAGAGTAAAAAGTCATGGAATTGAGAATGTTTGTAAATTTGTAAATTGTAAATTTGAGAAATGTGTAATATTACCAAAAAAAAGTTGCAAATTTACTAGAATAAATTCATAAATTTATGAGAAAAAAAAATCTCACATTCATAAGAATAAAGTTGAAACTTTATCAGAAAAAAGTCGTACATTTTTGCCAAAACGTTAGTTTCATTTACACGAAATGTTATGCAAAAAAAATCATAAATTTACAGGAAATAATGAGCACATTACCAAGACTAAAGCTGTAAATTTACAAGAAAAAAAGTGACAAATGTACAAAAATAGAAATGTAAATATATGTAAATAAATAAATGTAAATGTAAAATCACAAGAAAAAAAATCCTAAATTTGGAATGTCACAAAAATAAAGACGCAAATTTACAAAACTACATTTGTGAATTGAAGGAAAAAAAAGACACAAATTTACAAGAACAGAAATGCGTACGTTTACGATAATAAAGCCATAAATTCAGGTGAACAAAAAATTACGGACAAAAATAAAGTCGCAAATTTTCCCCCCAAAATAAAAAAGTAATAGTATGAAAATCAAGGTGCAAATTCACGAGAGTAATGTTGTAATTTTACATGAAACGTATGTTTTACATGTTTTATTGTGATACATTTCTGACTTTTTTTCTCCTCAATTTGTAACTTTTTCCCTGTAATTTTACAACTTTATTCTTGTAAATGTATGCAATATTCTCGCAATTTTTCTCCTAAATTTGCAATTTTGGTGTCTCCTAAACGTACGCCTTTTTCCCCCCCGAATTTGCGACTTGTTTTTCCTCTCGTCAATGCATGACTTGATTTCTCGTAAACTTGAATTTATTCTGGAAATCTCTGAATTTTTTCCCCCAATGTGGCCCCAAATGTGCTGACAAAAAACCCCAAACAAAAGAAAAACCGAACGTAGAACATACGGGACTGACGCAAACGAAAGTGGAATACGAATATCCGGTATTCCAAATTGGGAATGTTGAGGAGCACGAGCATGTGACTTAAAAAGCCAGCAGCTATGAGTGATCTCCGTAACTCACACGGTTGATGACGGCGAGCTGCTGTTCCCCACTTAATGACGGCAAAGGACCGGGCCAATCTTTTATTAATGCAGTCGTCTCCTAATGTGGTGCAGCTGAGGGAGGGCGCCATAGAATGATGATTAGCGGCGGTAAAAGGAGAGTGGCATAGACAGCCAGAGATAAACGCTGATGAAGGGTTGAGGGAACGCTGTTTAATCACCCAGGAAACATCAGCTGTTTCCCGACACGCCACAATCACATGGTCCAAGCGATTCGTTATTAGCTCGTGATCAGCGGCAGACAAGCGGCGGACGGTAACGAATGGAAAACGTGCTGCTGCGTGGTTGAAAATGCACATTTCACAACATTTTCCGGCCGACGTTACACATTGTAAAGCATATAAAAGCAAAAAAGAAACACAAGACATTCAGAAGACGCGTTCAAAGACGCTGTGATACCTAGTGTTGTCACTAGGTGTCAGTAATGTTCAGTGAGGCTCTTCCCGCAGGTTTGAAAGATCTCACCACAGACACAATGAAACACAATCATCCCTAAAAAAAAAACACAATCTGCGCCGAGATAAAAGTCTACGCTAAGCCCCTGTACTCACTTCCTGTACGCACTCAGCTCCACCAGGGGAGGCATGCCCAGAAAACGTACCACAGTCCAGGTCGGCCCAGTCAACGATCAAAAAAGATATACATATTATACGAAAAATGTCCATCCATCCATTTTTTCTGCCGCTTTTTCTCATTAGGTTGGTGGGGGTATGCTGGAGCCTATCCCAGCTGACTATGCTTGAGGTGGGGTACACCCTGGACTGGACTGGTCGCCAGTCAATCGCAAGGCAGACAAACAAGCATTTACACTCACGTTCATACCAATGGACTTTTTTGGAACGTGGGGCAAAACCGGAATACGGGGAGGACATGCAAACTCCACGCAGAGAAGCCCAACGGACATTCAAACAGGTCTTCCTGACCGCGTGGCCGACATGCCAACCACTCGACCACCACGCAGCCCATATATTTCTGCCCCATTTAACAAAAAAAATGTTCAAAATACCAAAATGGAAATGGAACGTGCTGCCCAGAATTTAAGCTGCCCTCCCCGGGGGGGGGCGGATGCCAACCGCCGTAAAACCCAAGAAGAAGAAGCTGCCCTCCCATCGGTTATCTCGGTTTTCCCCCGTCACCCTCTCTCTCCCAGAATCCCCAATGAAGCTACACCACGGCGCCCCTTTTGAAAATTCTAAGATATGAAAACCCCTCCAGTACAAATACATTTTGTATCTTGAGGTTCCACTATATAGTAGTTGTAAGTTTTTACTGCTGTGTTTCATTGTGCTTCAGAGGGCGGCGGCCCTTCCTACTTTGTTCAGTGGTTCTTGAACGCACCATAGTTCAACTCCACACAGATAAGAATTACTGTATGGTGCATTTTTACCTCATAGTTGTTCCCGATACTGAAATACGCTGATAATAATTATTCACAGAAGTTGACAATATCACTCCCGTATGACTGATATGTAAACTCCTCCCTGTTTACCTCCCTGACAAACTCAACATATTTTGCAATCAAGCAAAAATGCAACAAACACAGCAAAATGGTGGCGGAAAGAGTACCAGAAGCTACCCAGCATACCTTGTGGCGGGACTATATGGGTGTTGTTTTGGCATGGGTATTATGCGTAAATATTTAACGGTATGCCCAAATGGTGCAGTAGGTAGTTTACTTGTACTTTGTTACGTTGTGTTGTTTGGGTGGTTTTTTGGATGACCCTCGGGCTGAAGTTTGCCCACCCCTGACCTAAACTGGTAAGAAATTACCACTGACTGTATCGCACCTCTCTAAGAACTCCCTGTGCAGTTCTGTCCTGATCTCCCTTCCACCCAAGTCTCCTTCTTTCCTTATTCCCTTTCATTTTTGCAGCCGGTAGATTCTCAGAAAACAAACGAGACCCAGCATTCGTGATATGCACGCTCTTAAGGCTGTGCAATTGGCCAATTAGTTGAAAAGACACCAGCAAAATCCTGGTTGCAAACCAACAAGATGAATGTTAAGGAGGGGCCAGCCCAATCCCCGGACCTTCATCCAATGGAGAACTTGTGGGGTGACATCAAAAATGCTGAAGCAAAAGCAAGAACTGTGAATGAATTGTGGAATGTTGTTAAAGAAGGTTGGAGGGGAATAACAGCTGAAAGGTGCCGCAAGTTGGTTGAGTCCATGCCACACGGATGTGAAGCACTTAAAAAAAAACTAAATATTAGTTTAGTCATTCACAAGATTGCTAAAACAAAAATGTTTGTACAAAATCGTTTTGAGTTTGTAATGACAATGGCAGACGCTGCTATTTTTTTTTTAACACACCCCTTCCAACTAAATTGCCCAATGCTGGGTCTTGTTTGTTTTCTGAGAATCTACCGCACCTACTGCTAACTTGTTTTCCATGTAGCAATAAAACAATACTAATAACGGGGAATCTTCTGGTTAGTGACATTGCACTGCTATTATTTTCAACACTACTGTACACTCAGCTGTCTGAGGCCTTTGAGGATAAATATTTATAACTATTTGCAGCATTTAGATTTGCTGTTTGCAAAATTTGTACATGTGTTTTTCAACTATGGATTTTCTTATACCTTTAAGGAAGGCTTAATTTGTACACAAACAAAAAAAATCTGAATTTTCCCTATAATAGCTTTTAGGATATTAGGCCCAAAATGAAAAAAAATAACGAAACCAACTAATATGAAGAGATTTTAAGGTGGGACATAACGGTTAACATAAAAGTCCATAAAAAATACAAACTTTTATTGTGTGGAATGAAATGCGTGACTAGGGTGTCCAACAAAACGGAGACACCCTTTAATGTTACGGCAAAAAGGAAGCATTATGAAGTTTAGAAGGGTTTCTTCCAAATGGATCTCATTAGAGTGTAGAATGCAATAACATCGTAAAGGGAAAGTCACGAGGAATAAAAAGGACAGGGGTGGGAAAGAGCCAGGTATAAAAACATAATAATGGCGGGAGGGAGGGGGGCCCGATGAAGGGATGATGCAGGGGGGCCGAGATCTAAGCCACGCCACTCCTCCCTACACTCCTGCCTAGGAAAAGAGGGATTTGCTCTCCCTAGGTGGGATGGAGAGACGGAGGGGGGTGAGATGAGCAGGGCAGGAGGACCGCTGAGAGGGGGGCGGGGGCGCGGGGGAAGGGGTGGGGGTCTTCTGTGGTGAGCTATGCAGGGGGGAACTGAGGATGAAGGCAAAAAGATCAAGAGTGGGAGGGGGTAAAAAAAAAGGAGAGATATTGTAATGAAAATCCTTGTGTCGCCCAGGAGACTTTTAATGTGGCGTTACAATGGTGGCTAATTCGGGACGCAGTTCTTGCAATAACGGATTTTACAGTGTTGACAGAAGCCACACTATGTCAGATAATGCACTTGAACGTACTCTCCTTTTACGCTGGACAGGTCTGCCACTGGCCGGCGACCGGTCCAGGTATGGCCTTCAGTGCTTGCGCTGGGGCAGTGCCTCTCAAACAATGGGGTGCCCCATCGTCTGTGCTCTAACGTTCCGAGCTCGCTGGTAAACAAACATGGCGTCGACGTCTCGGCAAACATTCTGAGACGAGAGGAAAAAAAAACATCAAGCTTCAACACCTTAAACCAGGTCAGCCACCTGAAACGGCAGCGTCATTACAACGCCCGGGGCTTGTTCTTATTGTCACGGCATTTGAAAAGTGCAAAAGAAAGCGTGTCAGGGACCACCCGAGCGCTAAAGAGAACTGTGATTACATCGTAGACGACCAGCCCTTCGCCATCTTCGAGGAAACCGGCTTTTCTCGGCTTTTAAACCCCTTGGAGTCACGGTTTGTACTTCTGAGCCACTGTTATTTTTTAGTAGTAATAGAAATAGAAAAAATGAAGGATAAAGACGATTTAAAAGCTATTACGTGCTAGAGGGGTCATGGATTCCATGCGCTGTTACAATGAAATCTGGGAAAGAAGAAGTTATCTTGGGTGAAATGGTAGAAAAGTGCCCTGCGACTGACTGGCGACCAGGCCAAAGTGTACTCTGCCTTTCGCCCAAAGTCAGCTGGGGTAGGTTCCAGCAAACACCCGGGACCCTAGTGAGGATAAACGCCATCGAAAATGGACGGATGGAAAAGATGGAAAGTGAGTTCTGTGTACAGCACGAGTGATTTAGGAGTTCATTTTGGTATAAGTTCTTACTGGCACTAAAACTGGACTTACGTTTAGTCCGGCAACAGAACCCGTATTTCCATTCTTTCATCCCGAAAGCAATCAAAATCTGAACAAATCAGAGGCCGACCATAACGGCTCCACTGCACCAGTGGCGGCTGCTGGTCATTCAAGGACAAAGACAAAGTCTCCGGATCAGTTCAGAACAACGGAAAGAAAAGCTCGGAAAATGCTCGAGCGGAGGTTTATACTTCAAGATCGCAGATTCGCTCATTTTACTGTCGATCAAAACGAGATTCCGCCTCGGACAGATCATCCAATCTTCATGCAGAAGCCGAGCGTCAGGGCTAGCCCACCTCCATGGACCTCCAGAGACGCTAAGTGTCCGATGGGCGGGGCAAAGCCCAGCATTTATCCAATGACCGTCCAGCGGAACAACCCACTCTATGTGTCCCCATCCAAGTCGGCGGATGCTCAGCGTCCGACTGTGCAAGAGCGCCTGTTACCTGTGATAAGTAGCTGATTTTGAACAAAAGGTGAAGGCATTTTAGCACAGATGTATACAACATTTTTGGACATTTGAGGGGAAGCTGAGCCTCCCTTGCAGTCAGAGAGCAATCGCCACTGCAACGGGATGTTGGGATTGCGAATGTCATGTCCATTTGGGTTCTGCCAAAGTCCTTTAGGACACTTTCAAGGCGACCCTGAGGCCACCTTCCAGGTTGTTAGATTCTGTATACACTTCATACCACACTTTCCAAAAGGTACCATTCTGTGGGAACATTCCGTGCCTCCCTGCTTTGCAATGTTTAAAGTCAACTTTGTGGAAATCTGCGGGTCCATGGCCCTCAGGGATGCTGGGAAATATGGAGAGAGAAGCAGCTGGTACTGACACGACTCTCTTTACAACTCCGGCCGAGACACCAACCCTCGACCCCCACACCCCCGCCCCATCACCTCCCTCCCCAGCCCCGCCCCTCGTTCTCCCCCTCTAACTGACTCTTCCTCGCAGCCTCCGCCTTTATTCCGCCTTTCCTCCCGTCATGTCATTTGCACCATCAACTCTTCTGCTCGCTGGCACCGGCTTTGCTTTCATCACAGAACCTCATCCGCATGCGGCTGAAGGCAGTTGGGAGCTCACACTCGCAAAAATGCATTCTCAAAAATGTGTGCAAATCTTAACCTCCCCGCCAGCCGCCTTGCAGGGACCGGCTGCTGGAATGGCTTCCGCGGCATGACGGCCATCTTTCCAACGCGGCAGCCACGCAGCAGACTTGAGAGGATGCCAAGCATGGCCGTGACAGGCAACGAGCGCATGCGAGTCCCTGCCATCGTTTTCTTTCTTTCTTTCATTTACGGGAGTCAACCAAGACTTGGGCTGAACTCCCCCGCCCCCATCCCCAGCCCAATTCCCCCCGTCACTCCATTCCATCACAAAACTCAATTAGTAAATTAGTTCCAGCTCGCTAAGCGATAAACAGCAGCCTGGGAGCACATAAACGCACACGGCGTACCCCATTAGGGCTTCACAAGCAGTTTGCAACACAAAACTTGGTTACACAGGCACACAAACACACACATCCCTGAGTAATTAATTACCTACTCGCAGCGGAGTTTGCACTTTAACAATAAAAACCCGCACACATACCGTTTTTTTTTTCTGCTCATTTATTATCCTGCTGCCTTTAACATGGTCTTTGTTTTACCAGATTCACTTTATTGACAAGATCAGCGAAACTGAACTACCAACCACGCTGTGCTGCCGATGGATGCGTTTCATAAATAAACGCCACGTAAGACAAATACTGCAACATGCACTACAAAAAGTGCCATTCTTACTGTTAAATAATAATTGTAACACAAAAGCCGGAACGGGGGTTGCCAATCTTTGGCACCCATGGAATGAAAACCCACTTGGAGCCACAAAACCACTAAATTGAAGACAACGCCGTTAGAGAGTGCCCTTAAAAGTCTTGGCTTTTCTGTCGTCCTGTTCCTGTTTTTAAGCCTTCCCTACTGATTTTGGAGTCAAATTCCCTGCTTGTGTAGGTAAAGCTACAGTCAGCCAGTAAAGCTGATTCTGAACATTTGCAATAAATGTATTGTCGCAAATCCTTTCCTTCCAGTTCCAGTACCCCTTTCGGTATCGTCCTTGCTCGTTAGCGACAAAGTACCCTGACGAACAACGACAACACAGTCGCGTCTCGGTTTCCTGACAAACCAGAAAACTCGACCCCTTGCACTGTGGTGGAGATTTGCGGGGCACACGCTCAACTCCAATGCAGAACTTTGAAAGGCTCATGACGGCGCCAGATGGGGCGGCGTCATGACTACACAGAAACGTAAATCAGCCGGAGCCACAGCGGGATAAGAGAGCCGTGGGTTGCAGACCCCTGGTATTAAAAGTGCAAAGTATAAACCTCCGGACCAAACGAATACAATCAGCAAAATTACAAGAATACGTCTAGGAGGGATACAAGCGGCGGAAATGAGTTTCCTCCGTAGGGTGGCTGAACTCACCCTAAGAGATAGGGTGAGGAGCTCGGCCATCCGGGAGGAGCTCAGAGTAGAGCCGCTGCTCCTTCACATTGAGAGGAGCCTGTTGAGGTGTCTCGGGCATCTTGTCCGGATGCCTCCCTGGTGAGGTGTTTCGGGAGCCCAGTCGGGAGAAAGCCCCGGGGAAGACCTAGAACACGCTGGAGGGACTATGTCTCACAGCTGGCCTAGGAACGCCTTGGTGTCCTCCTGATGGAGCTGGAAGAGGTCGCTGGGGACCGGGAAGTCTGGACTTCCCTACTGAAGCTGCTGCCCCCGCGACCCGGACCCGGATAAGCGGAGGAGAATGGAATGGAATGGTATAGGAGGGTAGTTTTTCCAAATGCCATATTAACATTTTAATGGTGAAATCATTTCAAGGGCAAGCAGTTTGGCCAAACATTCTTACTGGCACGATCTGAAACCTCATTTTTAAAATAAAATACCGTACATTTCGGTGTGTAGTGTTTCAATGCATGATGGGAAGCATTTAAGATTAGCTATTATTATAATAGTTATTATTCTACATCATTATCAACGTTTTGCGTGTTAAGTTGCTGCGCGATGATTTTAGCGTTTTGTTTTTTGTTTTTTTCCTTACATGACACCTCAGACCTCCTCGGATCTTGGGTGACTTTCCTTGTAGCGCATGATTGGCTCCTGCCTAATAAAGAGCTACCCCGTCCTCACCGGCTTGTTGGCAGCACAGTATTTAAACGATTAGTAGAAGTTCTGACGTATACGAGATGTCACAAGATAAGGACATGGCCACCAATTAGCCGCAAGCCACAGGGTACAACATTGAGGGGAAAAAGTAGCGGTTTGGACATTCGTGTCGTCTCAAATGAAGCAGAAGGTACACGATTGTGATTAAAAACAAGCAATATCATGCGTGACAATAAGTAAAGGTAATAGATTCCAATCTAAGTATCCACAAATGCGTCGCACTACAGCCGGGCGGCTTAACAGCAAGCTTTCATGCTCTTTAGAAGTGAACACACGCGCGCTCGAGTGCTCAGCGGAGTATTGCGACAGTGTGTGATAACCGTGGGCCAAGCACTTAAGCTGCTGTAATTAGCCTGATCACTGTGGCGACCAAAGATCCTTCCTTTCATCCCCTTACTTCACAAACTGGCATGACGCACTCAGACAACACAAATAGTCGCGCACGACGGATGTGTGTGTTAAACCAGGAAGGCAGCCTGAGGGGGTGGAAGCGTCGCACGCGAGCATGCCTGCACAGGGTAGACGGCGACGCAGGCAGAAGAGTGACAAGCAGACAAAAGAGCAGCTTGATCTTGGTTGAGTAGCGGGTGTCGGCTGACGAGGGGTCCAAATGAAGACATGTACTCCTATGCAATGAAAACCGCATCCCGCATACAGGTGGTCCTGTTTGTGCGGCTCCGTGTTACGTTTCAGTGTTACCCTTTTTTGTATTCCCATGAATTCGTTTAAAAAGCACAAGAACACTGTGTGTGCCCTGCGCAACCACGATATTGCTTATTTCCAGGGCTGTCGGATCAGATTAATCGCAGTTTTCAAATAAATTAATCATGATTAATCACCATTTGCAACTATGTCTGAAACATGTCCATTTTTTTTGTGTATTTCATGGAAAAAATACATAAAATACAGGACAGGAGTATATATATTTGAATGTATTAACGTCTCCAAATAACTGAAAGCTAAATCAAGCTAAAAGACTTTAACCACGCTTTTACGAGCAAAGACACGTTGTGACACCGCATAACTCAAGCGCATGCACATACCTTGAGTGCTACACATACACACATAACAAAGACTTTATTCGGACTGTCCCCGAACGCAACGTCTGTGGTCATAACGAAGAGGCGTGGCTTGCCATGATGAGTAACATAATGAATCAAATACATCAATAAATACATGAAATACAACTATCATGACTTCACTTTTAAAACGGCATTATGTCTCCCGAACGACGGTGTGCCAAAGAAAACAGAAGCCACCACCCTGGAAGTGAAAATGAGCATCATAAAAAAAGCCCAGAGAGAACAGAACACGCCCAACAATATGCTCTTTAAGGATAAAGATTACAGGGGTCGTGGATTCTGTGCGCTGCTACAATGAGATTAACCTTCTAGATTAGCCGTGGAATGCAACATTTTCCAAGGATGGAACTTTGCTAATCGACCACACGGCTCATTTCAATTCCCTGCCGTACATCAGAAGCCACTTCCGCAGGAAAAAGTCAAATATGTCCAACACGATGACAACGTGTGTGTGTGTGTGCAGGGAACGTGTTCACTATTACGCCGCTTCAACCAGGAGGGGGGAAACAAAGTAGTCCAGCGTGGAGCGCGAGTCAACCGCAGTAGCGGGCGAGACCAAGTGAAAGAAGAAACAAAGAGAGCAGGAGAGGCGCGGTGGAGCAGAGCCAGAGCCGAACAAAGAAGTAGCGTAAGAGTCCGCTGGCCTTACAGCTGCTCTCTGCACACACGGTCCCTACGGGCCGGGGCCCCGGGGACCGCCGTGGGTGTATGTTATGTTACAGTCTATATCAGTGTGTGTGTGTGTGTGTGTGTCCCTGCTGGTGTCCATGGATTCAGTGGTTAGACTGCCAACTCCTAACCCCACCCCAGCCCACTTCTAGATCCCCCGCAGAGGGAGACGGGAGGGGGGGTGGAAAAAAAGATGGAGGCTTGCGTGACTTGATCAGACGGGAAAACGATCCACGTGTATGCGCACGTATATGTATGTCAGATTTATCTGTTGGGTGCTAACAGTGCGTCTTCCTGCAACCCTCAACTGGTGTCCCACTAGACTCAATCAAAATGCAACTACCAGAGGAACACAGGAGATTGCCTCTGAGGTTCTCCTCTGATTTCAGATCGAAAAACGGATTGGAATCGGAGTCAAGGTGTGTCCAGTTGTCACAGCACACAAGGGCCGCTGAACAAACGCTTGACAAAAACATACCAAATAAGGCATAAAGTCAAACTTTTTTTATTATTATTAAGCTAGGACAAAAATCCAAAACCATGTTTCCCTGTGGAATACATAACCTGACTGTGATTAATCAGTCTGGAAAAAGTTATAAAGACATTTCTAAATCTTTGGGACTCCAGCAAACAACAGTGAGAGCCATTACCCACAAGTTGCAAAAACATGGAAGAGTGGAGAACCTTCCCAGGAGTGGCCGGCCAACCTAAATGACCCCAAGAGCGCAGCCTCGACCCACCCAAGAGGTCACAAAAGACCCCACAACAACATCCAAAGAACTGCAGTCCTCACTTGCCTCAGTGTTAATGACTCTGCCATAAGAAAGACACTGGGCAAAAATGGCCTTCATGGCAGAGTTCCAAGACCAAAACCACTGCTGAACAAAAAGAACATTAAGGCTCGTCTCAATTTTACCTGAAAACACCTTGATGATCCCCAAGACCTTTGGGAAAATACTCTGTGGTCTGACCAGGCAAAAGTTGAACTTTATGGAAGGTGTGCATCCCATTACATCTGGCGTAAAAGTAACATCACATCATCAGTAAAATATGGCGGTGGTAGTGTGATGGTCTGTGGTTCTCTTGCTGCTTCAAGACTTGCTGGGATAGATGGAAGCATGAATTCAGCTGTCTAACAAAAAAATCCTGAAGGAGAATATCCGGTCATCTGCTGGTGACCTCGAGCTGAAACCAACTCGGGTTGTGCAGCAGGACAATGACCCAGAACACACCAGCAAGTCCACCTCTGAATGGCTGAAGAAAAACCAACATGAAGACTTTGGAGTCTGACCTGAATCGTGTTGAGATGCTGGGGCATGACCTTAAAAAGGTGCTTCATGCTGGAAAAGCCTCCAGTGTGACCGAATGACAACAATTCTGCAAAATTCCTTGCCAGCGCTGTAAGAGACTCATTGCAAGTTATCAAAAACGCTTGCTTGCAGTTGTTGCTGCTAAGGGTGACCCCAACACTTATTAGGCTGAAATCACTTTTTCACACAGAGCCATGTAGCTTTGCATTTTTTCTCTCTTCATAACGAAAACTTTCATTTAAAAACTGCGTTTTGGGTTCAGTCGCGTTGTCGTTGACTGATATTTACGTTTCCTTGATGATCTGACACATGAACGTGTGACAAACGTGCCAAATAATGAAGAAATCAGGAGGAAGGGGGCCAATCTGCAAAGGCCGTGACGGCCAAATCGGGAATGTGCGGGGATCCACCGTACTCAGCAATACACACACATCATTTAAAGTCACACACACACACACGGAGGACCACCTGCTGGTGTAATTAAATGTGTCCTTGGTAATGAGACAGGCCACTTTCACACTCTTGCACCTTTGAATGATGTCTGATTTAAACACACATGTAAATGCACACACACACACTCTAATTTCCCACGTTAATATTTGCGTGGTGCGTGCGGGGAGTCCAAAAGGTGCGAATATGTGACCGCCTGCAAACAACACCGGTTCTTGTATACTTGCTTTCGTCTTCGAGAAGTTTGGACTCAAATATAGGGATTGAAAAATCAAAGCGCCGCGTTTGCCAATAAGTGCGGCCGGGGCCGAGTTCCTTTTACTGCAGGACGTTGGGGCCGCTGAAATGATGAGGGACGGGATGTGTGTGTGTGTGTGTTAATAGGTATGTATATGATTGGTCCAGGTGCCGGGACCTATAAGCATATCCCTTGGCAAGGAAAGCATCAGTCCCAGGACTCTCTCCGGCTCCGTGCTAACGAGATACATACACATCTCCGCACACCCACACGCCGCACTGATCAGGGCAAGGACGAGGGTCGCTCCGCACCCCCTTAGCCAAACTCTAAGGACCGAGCGCCTCGGGGCACGCTGCCCATTCCTCCACCCCGCCGCCTACACACACAAACACGGAGGCAGACACGTGGCCATCTCATCTGGATTCAGCACCGAGTGCGAGGCCCTGACGCGGTGTCACATACTAAACAGGCACTTGGTCATCATCAGCGGACCTCGGCAACCGCAGTCTTCGGTTCCTCAAACCGCCGCGCACGAGAACGATAGCGACACCCGCTGCAGCGCGTAGCTGACGTAGAGCGAGTCGTACATTTCGCCGCGGCGGCAATGAAGAATATCAACGCGTCTGAGTGGACGTGCGCCTTAACATAAATGCTAGATGCTTTTATGGATGAAAAAAAAATCAATAAAGCATGAATACTTGGCAAGAATACAGCATGACACAGCCAGGTTTGTACAATCAGTGCAATTTGACCTGCATATCTTTGCAAAAATACGGTAATAAATAAAAATGGGTAATACGTTGTGCATATAATGTGTACCTTGGATACCCGCAGTCAGCATTTGCGACGCTGCAAGTAATTGTATGTCTCAGAAAACACTTGTTTGGTACCAGACCTGACAGTGACGAGTGAGTTTCCGAAAAAAACAGCATTCTGTATTCATAAAAGCAATATTTTCATAGTTTTCATAGCTTTTTAACCTTCTGATTATGGTTTCTAACATCACGTAGACGTAAACTAACACCCCTATAGTCACCTTTACATTCGTATGACCCAAAATAGTAAGCAAAATACGAGTAAATAAGCCATTTGAGAGATAAACAAGACTCGTGATTGTGTGTGTTGTTATGAATGTTCGCCCAAGGGGACCTAAATGAGAGGCGGACAGGAAGTGACACTGGTTGTTTTGGGTTTTTTTTTTGCTTGGGTCTAGACCGCAAAACTGGCCCGTGTTTTCCTTCGGGACTTCCATTAAGAACTATTGTCCCTGTTTGTGAGGTAATTCAAATGTGCAATAAATCCTGTTGTTTGGGCAATTAGGCCACACCCTGCACTGTACCATCCTGGCCACACGTTTTGAGAATGACGCCAATATCGGTGCTCAGAAAGTTATCTTTCCTGTACCCCAGTTACTGTACATGGGTAGGAGTGCAGCCCTGAGCGGGGTTTATTAGGCATGCAATTACCCCAAAGACAGTTCAGGAGTCCTCTTTAGGCTTTAATTTTGTTGTTCTGTATTATTAATAATATTCTTGTGTGGAAATATTGGCAACAAAAACGGATTTGCTTTGAAATTCATTGTAGCCTGCTTTGATTTTTTAATGTGTACACGTGTTCAAGTCATGGTTTACAAACATCATTTGCACAAAGGGTAATTGAAAATATGACTGATTTGGCGCCACCCTGTGGAATATTTACAATGACTGTAGATCAGATACATGTCAAAAAAGGTTATAAACAATATTTCAGAATAATTCAAACTCATATTGGAGGGATATCTAAGTGATTTACCTCCCAGATAAAACCAGTTAGCGCGAGGTGGGCTTCTTAAAACTTAATATAAAAATGAGCCCAAGCAGCCAGTTTCTTGAACGGCTCTTTTAAAAAGGAACGGTCTCCCAAGAGCCCCTCAGAGAGCCCATCTCTATCCTAAAAGGCGAACCCCGCAAATAGTGGGGATCAAGTGCACAAGGTGCTGTAGGCTATTCATGGCACCTTACATGAGGAACATGTACCGTAGATTTTTCAAGTCAGCTGGAGAGGCCAATAAGTTGGCGTTAGACTGTAAACGTGTGTACATATTTGTGATGGTTTGGTGTTATGAATTATTCAGGTCCATGGAGACGGCAGCCTGCCGCGGTAATGAGGAGGACATGCAATGATACAAAATATCGCTGGTGGGAAGCTATTGATCCAACCGCCATTTGTCCAAACCTTAGTCAGGAAATCAGAGCTCAACCGCGGATGGATGGAAAGGCAAGCACACCATTAAGGATGTTATTTGTCCGTTTGGTGCACGTACATCTGATCCAGTTGTGTGCAATCCTCCTTTTGAAGCAACTTCAGTTCATTAAATCTTTCACAGATGTATTATTTTAGTAAATTATTATTTTGTCTTACAAAGTAGGGCATGCTGATCCAAGGTATGCTGCAAAAAGTTGGACTCACCTTCGCGTGACCCAAGTGCTCATTAGCAGGGTCAAACATCCGTTTCCGCATCATTCGGTTTTGCCCAAATTTTGCTTCACTTGTCACGCGCTGCGTACAGTTTCAATTTATTTGTAGATAGGCTCCAGCATACCCGCGACGCCAATGAGGACAAGCGGTACAGAAAATGGATGGATGGAATTTTTTTGTGTGGCGCCAAATCGCAACAGCCGCTGTCTCATGGCACTTTACACATGAATGCAGAGATCCGCCTGAAACCCCACACAAGCAAGCATTTAGCGACACGGGCAAAGTAAAACTTCCTCTGGGGAAGTAAGCTCGGACAGAACCCAGGCTCTGTGGGGCGGCCGTCTGTCTCGACTAGCTGGGTTGAGATATGAATATCGAATAGAGAGATCAATGATAGATGAAGCCAAAAGTCTTGATCTTATACCGAGGAACATAGAGAAATGTCTGATACATATCAGCATATCAAGGGTCGGTTCTAAAGACAGGATGTCTGGCCCCCGGATTAGGTCGGGGAGATGCTTCCATAGCAGAGGAGACTGGTAAGTGAAGGATCTACCTCCCATTCTGCTTCTACAAGTTCTAGGAGTGACAAGTAATTGTAGATTTTGTGAGCGTAGTGTTCTACTGGGTTGATAGGGTTCTCGGAGCTCTTTAAGATGGTACCTGACCTGATGGTGCTTTACATGCAAGAAGGGGAATTCTAAAGTGTACAGGTAAGCAGTGGTGTGAGGCTCTCTTCTTCTGGTTCCAGTTACGACTCGTGCGACAGAATTTTGGACTAACTGAAGGGTCTTCCAAGGTTTCTTCGGGCAGTCTATTGAAGCGTTGCGATAATCCAGTGGTTCCGCGGGCCCCCTTTTGGAGATAAAATTATTTTTAGGCCCCCCCACACTCTACACCCTCACCGCCACTTGCCCCGCCCCCATCCACCAACCCCAACAACCCCACACGCGACCATACGCCGCGGATATAAACGTTGGTTACACAGAAAGTTAGCAAATGTTTCTTTACAGACCTTGTTTCCAAACAGTGCCTGTAACACAGCGACACATCTCAGCCTGTAGAAATGACCGCCGCGGGTACCCGGGGGAGAGAGAAACCGTGCTTCCGGACCGCCGGCCGCCGTCGCTGCCCCCTGAACTCCTGCACCCCGAACTCCCGTCCTGGGTCGGTTCCCGGTGAGGAAGGCGGAGGAGGCTGGGGGCTGAGCCGGTGTTGTACCGAGATTTGCATGCCTGCCGAATACTGCATGCAGGTCGCGGGAGCGCGCACGCTCTGTTTAAACCAAAACTATGACACGTGCGTTGATACGCGCGCGGATACACACGGAAACTTAAGATTGCCGCGCTCCAGTAGAGAATTTGAACAAAGTGGCAAAAAATCCATAAACAATATTAAACTTAATAAAGGAGCAGGGTTCTAAGGGAGCGAAAAAAATACTGTAATAATGAAAAGTGAGTATGGTAGCCCCGCACCGCCCCCTGTCTAAATGCCCCCTAGGGGGTGCGCCCCCCCGGTTTGGAATTCCACTGCAATAATGCAACCTGGAAGTCACAAAAGTTTTTCTGCATCTGGTAGTGGCAGGGATTTTCTGATTTTCTTGTCTGAATGCCCCCTAGGGGGTGCGCCCCCTCGGTTTGAAATCCACTGCAATAATGCAACCTGGAAGTCACAAAAGTTTTCCTGCATCTGGTAGTGGCAAGGATTTTCTGATTTTCTTGACGTTTGTCATATTTGGGAACTAAAGGAAAGGTTCTGATGGAAAATGACACCAAGGTTTCTGCCTGTATTGTGGGGGGTGAGTCCAGGACCATGTAGGGCAGTGGTACTCTGCGTAATCTAAAGCCCAAACCAAGCAGCCGGCATGTTTACGACTGTCAGTGCATTTTTCTCACTGGATGAAAGTGTGAATTCCAGCAATTTGGCAAAGAAGGCGAGAAAAACGTTTACGTCGAGAAAATAACCAAAAACCATAAAACAGCACCAACATTACAAGCAGTTATTCAGCAGAACAAAGGCCGCCGGACCCAAAGAATTCCTCATCCTATTGTTCCTACACTTAGGAACTCCCTGCCTGCGACCAGAACTGCTCATGCACAGAGGACTGATTGAGCCTTTTTCAGAGTCCGTCAAACAAAAAGCAAGGTAGGACTGTATCCATGAAAGGTTTTTAAAATATAATGAAAAAATGCATACAGCGGGTCTTAAAGGTCTCCGTTCCTTGAGTGATCATGGACCCACTCATACCACCGCTGTTTTGTGTTTGTTTCCTGCGGTACTAAAAGCATGAACATGTACTTTCAAAAAAAAAATGGTAGGTGTTCCCAGTCACCTTTCACAAAGCCCGGTTGATTTTGGCACTGTGGTAAGTCTGACACATAATGGCTTTGGGAGTCAAACGTGCGACACTACAGTGAGCCACCACAGCAGGGCTTGTGAGAGCCTGACACTCACACCCACACATGTACCTGAAAACCAATCATGCTATGCAGGCGCAGTGCAAGGCTCGGTATAATTAGGGAAGCGCTGGCACTTGCCTCCAACATTCTGGCAGTGATTGGGGGGGGGGGGGTATCAATTAAGCACTGCGAGTGGCAAATCTGGATCTGAATTTAAGGCGTTCCCCACCAACAGCCAAACACCGGTTGGGTATATGCGGATATATGGTTGGGGATATGCGGTCTGCTGTAAACGTTGCCGTCTTCCAAGCGTTCGGTGCAGGTTGTATTCCTGGCCCGTGCCCGTTCCAAGTCCCGATAAATGGAGTTAGGGCCTGGGGTGCTTTCAGAAGGGCATCCGGTGTAAAAGGTCTGCCAAACATCGACAAGAATTTCATACCAGCAGACGCTCAACCTCTGGAAAAGGCAACTGAACAAAATGCACAAATATAGAAAAATGTCAACAGGGTGGAAAATCATTTCTTATTATCGGACAAGTAAATGTGCAAGCAAAGGCTATTTTCACGTCAACTATGTCGACCCGATTCTTTCCGCAAAATCCATCCATTTTCTATGCCGCTTATCCTCATTAGGGTCGCAGGTATGCTGGGGCCTATCCCAGTTGACTTCGGGCGGGAGGCGGGGTACACCCTGGACTGGTTGCCAGTCCTCACAGGGCAGACAAACAAACATTCACACTCTAATGGACAATTTAGAATCGCCAATTAACCTAACGTGCATGTTTTTGGAATGTGGGAGGGAACCGGAGTACCCGGAGAAAACCTTTCTGCAAAATTTCATTTTAAATGTAATCATATTAACATATTTTTCAGAGTATAAGTCACACTGGACTGTGCGCCAACTGGAAAGGCAGGTGTCCGAAGTGTTAGTGTAACATTTGAACAGTTTTTCAGCTACACAATCGCATCAAGAACACGCTTGCGGGGCTTAAATAAGTTAAACATAGTAAGCCAGCGAGTCCAACAATCAGGTCAACGAGTACACCGAGCTCCCGATCTCCAGTTACATGTATTAATATCGAATCCTATTTGGCGTAAATGTGCTCATCGCCCTCGGGTCTGGGGCCCCTTAACTGTGATAAAGGAAGGACGAATGTATGCAAATTTTGATATATGACTTGCACTACATACTCTTTGGACCTTACACTGTGAACTGTATTGTAACCTGCAACATTGTAAATATAATCATAATGATGTACATCGTGTGTGAATATGTATAGTAGTATTATCCTGTTCCCCACTATGTTAATATAATCCCAATATAATATAATATATTATTATTATTGTAACAGAGAGTGATATTGACCGGAGTCAAATTCCTGGTGTGGCAAAAAAAAATATGGCGAACAAAGCTGATTCTGATTCTGCAGAACCAGCCAAACTATGAAAAAAGTGACTGACAGTCTGAAACAGACAGTATTCCATCCAAGTTTGGAGCGCCGGATGTTTCACTTCCGTGCTCACACCCAAACATGCCAGCTAGAAATCACATACACAATCAGTGCCAATCATTAGTTAGTCATTAGTTAGCTATCCTTTCTTGCCTTGGCTTTATCATCCACCGACAGTGAACGCACCACAACGCTTGACGTCATTCCTGGTCGCTTTTGGCCCAAATCCATGCCAAAAATAGACGCTTTTCAACCAAATGTAGAAGAGAAAGAGTCTCTTTACATTTCACTTTTCAACCAAATCTGCAACGTACGGCAATGGTGTTGGTTCAGCGGCTTTTGCTGGGCCTTTGGGGTGTTTGGAGCCAATGGCGGGCTACATCAAATCAATGGCGGAGTTTAAACGGTCGCTTATTCTGGACGCTTGACCCAAACCCAGCCGGTGGACACACACGGCGGAAGAGGAATGACCGACACGATTCTCAGAAAGTGTGCAGGGCCGTTGCATCTAGGACACTCCTCAACTATAAAGAAAAACATCTGGATGGCGTCCAAAAGCGCCATGCATCAACACACTCTCGCGCGCACTCTAATGAAGCCCCGGTAGTGACGAAGAGCAGCAGGGAGCAGCGCGGATCGCCGAAGAGGAGTGCGCGCGAGCCCTCGTCACAACGCGGTGTGTACGTTTGCGCGTCTCCGGCGGGATAATTATGGCGCTCCTCGGCAGCTGAGCGTGCCAGATGTACTGGGAGACGGAGGGGGTGGCGGAGGAGGGCGAAGGAGGAAGAGGAGGAGGAGAGGGAGCCAGCACCGGGGGCGATGCAGCGGGGCGCGTTACGTGAATACATGTGTACACACGTCGTGTTGCGACGCACTGACGTGTGTCCGCGTGCGCCTAGCTGGGAACACTGGTGTGTATTTCTACACGCGTGTCTGAGTTTGTACACACCGATGCGCCGGTGATGAGGGTGCGCACGTGCGTTGGCACGGACACTTTTGTTTCCTGCCATCTACCATTTGCGTGCTGGATCTGCTCTCATCCAGGACAAATGCAAGGATGAAAGGGGACGGGGAAATTGGTACCCGGGAAAAGTGATCCGGGACAAGTCGGGGTCTCGGGACAAACCTCTCACAAAACTAATTAATCTACTAGAACCTTAAGCCCCCGATCTGAATCTTAATTCTTCCCCATACCAAGGCACTGGTTCCAGTTGTTTGGGTTTGATGACTTTTATGTACTGTATAATATATTTGACTATTTGATGTATTAATAGAGCTTTTGTTTTGTGGTTGAAGAAAAACCTATTTTACGTTACTCAATTAGGCATCTTGGAGCATAACAATGGCTAAGCAAAATAAAACATCAATACAAGGCATTAAGAGGACACATTCACGTACTTTCAGGTCATGTAGTATTCTATGCTGGTCACTAGGTGTCGGTGTTCGGTAAGACACACAAGCACCGGGTCTGATCGCTAGAACAACAGGCCTTTCTTGCGTTTTCTCACAAGAACTACAATAATAACGTAACAATCGCAAGCTATTATTTACAATCATCTCTTGTTGTATTGCCGTTGGAACATTGTTCCCACATTTTTGAAAAAGTCATTAATAAATGATCGATTGACTATGATGATGACTGACTAGAGCCTGTCATTAGTCCAAGAATATCAAAAGAGTAGGCATCAGTAAAGTTTCATCAGTTGCATCAGTAAAGGGGAAAGTTTCCTCTCTCATTCCGTGTGGAAGTGGTAAGTTTTGGGCTTCTTTGTTCTTCCGCGGCGGGTGTCTGTTATGTCCTGGCTGGAATATCGGGGTGTTACTTCATGTCAACAGGGTTTTTTTATGCCCCAACCTCAAAAAATATTTCATTTACTAATACTGAGTCTTACTTTGTGAAATGTAATTATCGCTGTCGGGTCTGGAACCAATTACCCGTGATAAACGAGAGGTGTCTGTACGTCTTGAATGCTTTATTTTCTCTGATTATGTCACCTGTATTGGGTAATAAAAGTGTAAAAGTGAATATAAGGGTGATATTTCATGTTTAGAAGGATCTAATAATGTTTAAAAAAAAACACATTTAAGGTAGTGAACAGGTTTGCTATGCTCTACAAAACTATTGGTTTAAAAACACAGAGTGCAACGGGATGTGGACCCAACTGGCCTCTATACAGCGGTGTGGCTAACTTATTGTTCTAATCTCAAATACTTCAGAACCACCACTAATCGTTTACATGCTGTGTCACTCACCAGTCAGTGAGGAAACAGTAGCGCTTTCTTTGGCAGGAGCCAATCCTAAGCTAGAAGGAAAATCACGACAAGCTTGTCAACCCAATGGAAATCACTGGAGGTCACTACTCGGCAAATCATCCCACAGCAACTTAACTTGCAAAAGGTAGGTTAGGAATATACAAAACAAGCACCGATATGAGTAGAATTTAATTTTTTTTTTAAAAAGCTTCCTGTCGTGCGTTGCTTCCCAGCAAAGCCGTTCATTCAGCTGCAATGATGGCCGGCGTCGACAAAGGCTCTAGAGGGAGACGGGGAACAGGCACTGCAACCGAATTAACTACTTTGCTGGGAAGCAATGCATGATGGGAAGCAGTGAAGATAGATCACGCTACACTCCTATTGGTATTTGTCTTGTATGTTTCTTACTTTCCTTTTGCCTGTTAAGTTGCCGTGTGATGACTTCCTACATGACACCGTGAGTCAGGCTGTTATGTTGAGGATCGACCTCCTGCGATTTCCCATGAGTTGATGACATCCAGTCAAAAAACCACCACTAGCTAAAGGATGTAGGAAAACACAAGACTTTCAAAGTAAAAGGTCATAAAAAGGCGATAGTATAGATGGAAGGAATGCACTAAGGGAAGCGCGGAAGCAACCAAACAACGGAAGCTGAATGAAAAGCAAGAGAAGAGGAACGGCAAACAGCAGCCTGGAGGAGCAGAAAGAGAAAGTGAGAGGTTTTCTTCTTTGGTCGGCTTTGTCACCTCGCTCACCCGAGGGGCCGAGAGCAAAGCACCTTGGGAAATTACCGAAACCAGAACGCATTGATTTACCGTGGATGATGTGTGTGTGTGTGTGTGTGTGTGTTACACGAGGCCTGAACGGCAATAAAGGCAACAGCCTGGTCGGCATCTGCTTAGAGACAAGAGATAAGAGCATCAATGTAAACTTTTTTTTTTTCCCACAGACTCCATCCTGCAATCTCCTGCACGCCGCCGAGTAATTAAGAACCAAAGAAGACCCCCTTCAACCGCTCCCAGCGTGGCACTGCATTCCACTTCCTGCTGTGCTGGTGCCGCTCTTTTCTTCTTCCTCTCTTTACAGGCACAAAAGTGTTTTCTGTCGCTTGCCTTGAGCCGAATTCGGAATGTTCACAATCAACAGTTTGCATGGAAGCGTTACACTTCCCTAAAAAGGATATATTTTTATTCATTCCGCCCCGGGATTGGGATGAAGGGGTAGATGTTTGCTCACTCCATTTCCGTCGGTCCGGCAATATCCAGCCATCACTCCGTTGGTTCGACCACGGCTAGCCGGCCGGCAAGGTGACCCCGGGCCGGTGTGAGTGTGCACGTCTAGGTGTGGGTCTGCGCTTACAGACATGCATGCAAGTGTGTGTGTGTGTGTGTGCACAATCCCTGTAATTAACACCAGCCATTTAATGAAGTCCAGCTGCTCAGCAAGAGGACGGAGTGCCGGCCAAAACCTGCCACGAATCACGAATCACTCTCCTCCTACGCCTTCGCGAGCACGAAGACGCTTGCGCCCTATATGAGGGGCGCCCAAACTTTTTCCACCGAGGGCCACGCACTGAAAAGTCCACTTTGCTATTTTCCAAATCAACACGAGTCGATATGCTAAGAAGTTATAGCTCTGTGATGTAATTTTTTAAAAGCCCATTAAAAACGACTAGTATCAACTTTTGTTTTTGCTGTTTTTGTCCTCACATTCTTGCTGTTTATTCTTTTCTCCAAATATTTCAACTTTCCTCTCAAAAAATTCTCCCATACTTTCTCCTCATAATAGTATGACTTTATTCCCATACTATTTATACCTCATAATATTGAAACTTGCTCCCCGGCCCGGTTTTGTTTTGTCTTGTTTTTCATCTCTGTGCTAGTAAAATGACATTATTTTTCCTCAAAATACTTCTTTCTGACTTTTCTTCTAGTAACACATATATTCTCCTATTCTCAATTACAGTTGCTATTTTGCAGATTTTTAAAATATTTCACTTATTATTTTTTTGTTTTTCTTTTTGTAATTATGAATTTTTTCCTCTATTATATATTTTCACTTCATTCACATAACCTTTTCCACAACCTAATCATTTGTTTTAGTTTCATAAAATATTATGACTTAAAATTAAATATATATATATATCTATATTATTCTTTAATATTTCAACAATATGCTATTAAATTGACAATTTACCTCCTAAAAATCATTCTGATAAAATGTCAACAAAAATGTATTATTTAAAACTGATATAATTACATTAATTACATTTAAATTAAATTTCATTTCCCGAACGTGCTGTGGGACACCTAAAAAGCAGCTGCAGGCTGCAAATGGCCCCCGAACCGCGCTTGGACACCCCTGCTCCATGTGTTCATGGTCGCCAATGCAAGGTCCAATTATACAGACAGCTATACCAAAGCAGGGAACAAGGAGGGAATAAATCAACAGGAATACTACCTGCACAAGTTTGCGTTGCATTTGTTTACCTCTGCTTCAGGTCTCCCTCTGGCACACAAATACACACCAAACATGTCGCTTCATGCAGACCGTGCGGTATTCAACCTCTGTGCCTCATGTTTACCCTTGATTTCCAAATAGGAAATTGGACATTATCGATCTCCAGCCAGGGCAATTGCATTGAAATGCCCGGGCATCACCGAGGTAACATATGGGACGTGACGTGTAAACCGAAGTGCCCACCGTGACTCTAAAACATCAATTAGAAGATGATACGCTTATCGGTATTTATTTGTTATATCACATTTTACCGAAACCTGCCTGAAGATAGATTGCTATTCACTCCGATGGAGTACATACTGCAAAATGAATGAGGGTGCATTCGCTTGCTTTAAGCCTGGGGTGTCCAAAGTCAAATACAAACAGATGAATCCATTCCAGTAGAACTTGCGTGTGAATGCTGAACTGCTGAAATGTGGAATGACTGTTGAAATATCTTGAAATATGTTAAAATCTGTTCACAGACAGGGGATCGAACCAGCAACCAGCAAGAACGGGAGACGACCCCTCTACGACCCGAGTCATGCCCCCATGCAGCAGGATGTTACACGCAATTAATTTCCGCCGATGCGGTTAAATATTAAAATTGCCGGATCCCCATCAAAATGAAAAAAATCCCAAACAGATATCATGTTCAGATTGAGCTGAGAATTTGGATGTCATAATGGTTTGCAGCAGCTGAGGTATGTGGGAGCAGTTAGGAGACCAAAAAATGGCGGAATTTGCAGTGTAGAAATGTATAAAGACGTCGCTATCCTGCAGCGGGATCGAACCAGCAACCGCTGGGAAACAACCACTCTCTCCCTCCTGAGCCTTGTCACGCTCTAGAAAAAACCAAAATGTCACATGATTGGAAATTCATTTCTACCAATAGGGCGCGCCGAATAAACTAATGACGAATCAAAGTGTCCTAACATTTTGGGGTTACACTTCCTCTGAGCATTCAAGCATCAACCTTAAACAAGAAAACTGAAAAACTGAAACAAATGGGGGAAATGAGCGAATGAGGCATAATGGACTAGACTCTGGTCGCTAGACGGAACTCCAGAACAGAACTACAATCACAGTAGGGAAACAAAAAAGTGCCACAAGGCATGCTGGACATTGTGTAAAAGGAAGCACCGCTAGGGGGAGTACTCAAGAGAAGCGTATGTTCATGTTTTGTAATGCTATTAATGATGTTATTAACACAGAATGAGACGTTTGGGTCAGTTTGACATTTTTAGAATCCTTCAAACTGCGAAAATCTCACAACAAAACACACATTGCTCTTCTCCACGAGCAGCAGGTGCTACGGTGGCCCCTTGTAGTTAGAGCACAGAAAACCTGTTTATGACCTAAAACAATGTCTTATTATTAGAGCCCTGTAGATGTGAAATAGCACCCCTATAGTCACCTTTGTACATACATAGTAGACATGATAAACAATAATAAGACATAAGTCACTGTTAGCACTGGAAAAGTATCATGGACGGACTTGTGGCTCAATTGCATGGCAAGAAAAAGGCTTTTTTTTTGGACTATGTCATGTGGGACAGCAAGGATCAATGGCTGCAAGTTAAAGTAATGCAATGTAAAGGAATGGCTCACCAATGTAACATCCCCGGCGCCTAGTGACCAGAATACTACATACGACTTGTCTTTTGATATTTTTTGACTACTAATAGGCCACAGTCGAACACACATTATGTTTGTGTAAAAAGAAAACAACAACAACAACATAATAGATGAAAAAAATACATACAGTATGTGAGGGTTCCCCTTTAAAAGGCAGAGCCTAAATTTGCACTGGTATGGACGGCGCGCGCACACACACACACACACACACACACACACACACACTTGCTCGCTGCCAAAGTGACAGATGTGCCTGTCACATGAGAAAATGAATTCAAAATAGTTAGCGAATTAAGCAGCGAGTTAATTGTTGCCTGGCCTCTGTTTATGAAGCACGGAAAGGCGAAACGCCTTGTTTGTCATGTGACAATTAGCAGGCAGACGAGGCGAGCGGCGTCAGTGTGTGTGCAATTGCGGCTCGCAGCTGGTGCAGCCACACCTGGGCAGGCTGGGTAAACAGCGAGGATGCAAAGGTACAGTAGGCTGCACAGTAAGTACAGTAAGGTGTAGCTACGCACACACACACACACCATGAACCACATATAAGATGTTAATACACGCCCGTGAATATTCTCATCCATCCAGGTCATTTACTCCAAGGAAATTCAATCTACAACTTGGACTGTTCGGGTTGCTTTAGCAGACGTTTTGCCTGACATCTGGTTCAGACTCAGATCTAGTTCAGACTCAAATACTTGGTGAGACACACACCAGTCAGACTAGATAGGACAGCTCTAGTCTAGTACAGACTCAAATACTTGGTGGGACACACACCAGTCGGACTAGATAGGACAGCTCCAGTCTAGTTCAGATTCAAATACTTGGTGGGACACACACTAGTCAGACTACATAGGAAAGCTCTAGTCTAGTTTGGACTCAAATACTTGGTGGGACACACACCAGTCAGACTAGATAGGACAGCTCTAGTCTAGTTCAGACTCAAATACTTGGTGGGACACACACCAGTCAGACTAGCTGGGACGGCTCTAGTCTAGTTCAGGCTCAAAGACTTGGCGGGACCCACACCAGTCGGACTAGATAGGACAGCTCCAGTCTAGTTCAGATTCAAATACTTTGTGGGACACATACCAGTCAGACTAGATAGGACAGCTCTAGTCTAGTTCAGGCTAAAAGACTTGGTGGGACACACACCAGTCGGACTAGATAGGACAGCTCCAGTCTAGTTCAAATTCAAATACATGGTGGGACACACACTAGTCAGACTACATAGGAAAGCTCTAGTCTAGTTTGGACTCAAATACTTGGTGGGACACACACCAGTCAGACTAGATAGGACAGCTCTAGTCTAGTTCAGACTCAAATACTTGGTGGGACACACACCAGTCAGACTAGCTGGGACGGCTCTAGTCTAGTTCAGGCTCAAAGACTTGGCGGGACCCACACCAGTCGGACTAGATAGGACAGCTCCAGTCTAGTTCAGATTCAAATACTTTGTGGGACACATACCAGTCAGACTAGATAGGACAGCTCCAGTCTAGTTCAGGCTAAAAGCCGTCGTCCTATCTAGTCGGACTGGTGTGTGTCCCACAAAGTATTTGAATCTGAACTAGACTGGAGCTGTCCTATCTAGTCTGACTGGTGTGTGTCCCACAAAGAGCTCTATTCTGATTAGTCTCTGGTCAGCACTAAAGAAGACTAAACTAGATTTGTCCTATCTAGTGTGTGTCCCAACTAGTCTTTGAGCATGAACTGATGAAGCCTGCATGGATGAGAAGCCAAACGTCTTCTATGCCAACCTGAACAGTCCAGTTGCAATCGATTGAACGCCCTGGGTTTACATTTGCATGTTAGTCACTACACTCAATATTAAAGTCCTGCTCATCTCATTTAGCGTATAAACAGAATAAAACACACTTATATATAATATAAATATAATATGTATTATAATACACAGCCCGTCGCAGCAAAACACTGATTTTTTAACTTTGTAACAATCTATTTTACAATTGGGTCCGCCTCAGTTTCCGTCCTTTTCCAGTGTTCCTCTCTCCTTCATCCGGCCCTCGGTGATCCTTTCCTTCAAGTCCCTCGCCCCTTCATCATCGTTCCCTCCGTCCCTTTGGTGTCACGGCTCGGTGGCTCCAGGTGGCGAGGGAAGGAGGGAGGAAGGGACGTTGGGAAGGAAGGATGGATGACGGAGGGAGCGACGAAAGAAACAATGGGGGGAGGTAGTGGGCTGTCATTTGTTCCTAAGTCCGTACCATCACGGTACAGACCAGAACACAATATCCCTGAGAAAAATTTACTGTATATTATCGATACTAACGTGTTCATTGTGTTATTTTTTGTTGCACCGTGAGTGGGGTATGTCTGTTAGGGTTTTACCGATAAATTGCCTAATTATGGCTTATAAGCACAAATTGCCGGGTTTTCCCACAAATAAATGCCTATGACATTAATGGACTTTTCCCAGCCACGGTGGGCGGCTTTTCCCGGTAAATACTCTGGTTCTTCCGTCCTCTGTGGACTCACAGCGGCCACTCACATAGCGGATCCGACATTAATGCAACTTGCCCGGCCACGGTGGGTGGCTCTTCTTGGCAAACACTCTGGTTCTCCCAACCTCTGTGGACTTACAGCGGCCACTCACATAGCGAATCCGACATTAATGCGACTTGCCCGGCCACGGTGGGCGGCTCTTCTTGGCAAACACTCTGGTTCTCCCGACCTCTGTGGACGTACGGCGGCCACTCACATAGCGGATCCGACATTAATGCAACTTGCCCGGCCACGGTGGGCGGCTCTTCCCTGCCAACTTGCTGGTTCTCCCGACCTCAGTGGAGTGAGTGTGTGAAACTAGTAGCTAGCCGGTGGGGTGTGGTGAGGTGCCACTGCACCAGCAAACGTAGTTTTTTGGTGCAACAATGGTAATAATATTAATAATAATAGCAAATTCGTTACAGCTTGGTTAATATGCAGGTCATATTATATATAAATGGAGCCTTGTTGGAGGCTTTTGGAGTTTTTTTTAGAAGGCCATAGAGACAAAATGGGTGCTTCCCATTACATGCATTCTTTTTATCTGTTTTAAAAAGAGAAAGACATACGTGTTCTTGTCTCACATGAAGAATTTTATAAAAATGCATAATTTTTCTTAAAGAGGCTTGTTTTTATGTTGATAATGTAAAGACTTGGATGTGGTAAAGTTCCGATGCAGTTATAAATGACCGCAGTTAGCAGTCAACGTGGTATTGAGTGCAGCAGCGAGTGCAATTGGGGGTCACTGCGTATAAAAAAAAAAGCTTTTAATGCCCATCTTTATAGAAACAACAACTGATTTAAACGGACCCCACCGAGACCACAAGTCATTTCCTGTGGTGCCCCAAACTCCCTCAGACTGGACGCTTATGCCTATGATGGGATTATTCATGCTCCTTAAGTACCTTTTTTTTTCTCCTCCTCCCAGTTTCATAAGACTTCGGAAAGCTCTGACACACTGGCGGTTGAGGGCGACATTGGAAATCTCCCCCATGCTTGTTGTGATATCACTTTCTACTAAGACGGGTGAGCCAAAGTGTTTTCTTAAGTACAGAGCATTAGTGAAGTCACACGCCAAGAGGAAAAGGGGCCAGATTAGTCTGGGGCTTATTAGTTCAGGTGCAGCAGGGCAGAAGAAAACAGCATTGTTGCTATCCAGTGGCAAACACACACACACACACACACGCACAAATGACCCGTGCACCACATTATCCACCTCCTTTCACTCTAAAAGCTTCTTATTCGCCTCATTAAGTCTTCAGCGACACAAAGTAAGCAGGCCAGACCTCGTCTATCAGGACACACAGAACATAGTGTGGAGTGTATTCATGCACGGGTGTAAAAGGAAGGCGACGTACGACGGGACAGTGGAGCACACCAGTTCAGTCTAACCCTTAGAGACCGCTGCTCAGGCAGCCTGACAAGTGCAGTCACGTCACTGCGGGCAGAGCATAACCTGCTTGGTTTATTTGAGGGCTGACTCAAAGAAAGGGTATGGGTGTTTTGGGTTGAAGACTAAAGGTCAGTTACGGGTCAACCCTGTAGTTCGGGGCCATTAGCAGAATAGGATTAGACAGTAATGCACAGCCACCTTGGTTTCAAATGGGTCCATGGGTCCACCACCCAAACTACCATGGTTGGCAAGGTCCGTGTTCATCATTACATCTGAATGGAATGCTAAAGAAGGTGATACCACCCAAACGACCATCGTTGGCTGGGTCCATGACAATCATTACATCTGAATGCGATGCTAACAAAGGTGATGCCACCCAAATGACCATCGTTACATCTAAATGTGATGCTAACTAAGGTGATACCACCTAAACGACCATCGTTGGTGGGATCCATGACCATCATGACATCTGAATGTGATGCTAACAAAGGTGATGCCACTCAAACCACCATCGTTGTTGTGGTCCACAACCATCATTACATCTGAATGTGATGCTAACAAAGGTCATACCACCCAAACCACCACCATTGGTGTGGTCCATGACCATTATTACATCTGAATGTGATGCTAACTAAGGTGATACCACCCAAACCACCACCATTGGTGTGGTCCATGACCGTCATTACATCTGAATGTGATGCTAACTAAGGTGATACCACCTAAATGACCATCATTACATATGAATGTGATGCTAACAAAGGTGATACCACCTAAATGACCATCGCTGGCGAGGTCCATGACCATCATTACATCTGAATGTGATGCTAACAAAGGTGATACCACCTAAATGACTATCGTTGGTGGGGTCCATGACCATCATTACATCTGAATATGCTGCTAACGAAGGGGATACTACTCAAATAATTCCCTGTACGCTGTAATATTTGTTCTGTACTGTGGAGTGTCTAGAACAACCTACTTGGATTTACTTGATTACTCATGGGAAGGAATCACGTTGTTTTTTTTCTGACCTACCAAAAATAGAAAATAGTCTAAAACTTGTTTTATTTGAGGCCTTACTCAAACCAAGGTAATGTGTTTTCGGTTTAAGGCCAAAAGTGTCATTTCACTAAAAGTAGCATCAATTCCATGACAGCACTTCAGCAGGATGCGATTAGGGAACGCCAGTGGACTATACAAACGAAAGCGTGGAGACACATCATTAGCCGTCTTTCCTCACCGGTTTGGATCCAGGTGAGTGGACACACGATGCATCTGTGTCTGTGCCAGTGTGTGGGTGGGTGTATGAAGTGGGAGGAACAATGAAGCATGCAGCTGGGATTGGGAGAGTGAACAGTGGAGGATTAATTGTGCCAAAATGTGGCCATAAGGCGCCTACGTAGTGTAGCATAACCCCTCTCCATGTGTTGATGTTATGGAGAAAATCCATTCTCACTGCAGTGCTTGACTTTCAAGGTCCCACATCATGCAGTGTGGCCGCCGCACCATACTACTACTGAGCATAACAATTCATAGGGTATGTGCTTTCAATGTCTGTTAATGGGATGGGGATGGGCAGGCAGTGGGACAGCGGAATGCTTGCTGCCTTGCTCAGAGGGTGAGACAGAAAGGGGACAAACCTTGCCGACAGGTGGGCTCTTCTACAGGCCGTCCCGATGGCAGGTGGGGAGAGAATGGGCACGGTTAGTAACACGCATTGGGAATGGCGCGTGTGTCATTGGGGGGGGGGGGCTGAAGACACAGGTTTTTAACCATGATGAGTGTTTAAGGCCTGGTCATTCACAACTACATTTTAGACAAAGAAAAAACAAACAACAAAAAACACTACAGTGGAACCCGTGAATTGACTTGACTCAAATTGGCTGACCCGCGTCACCATAAGCGGTTGTCGACATAACCCAAAATAGCTTTGCTTTCATGTTCACCAGATGCATAAGGAAAATGGGTGATGAAGCATTCGTCAACCTATGGCACTTTGTCAACATCGTTATGTGGATAAAGTGCCGTTACATTGGTGTTAGGTTAGGGTTATGGAACCCTGCACGGTGCAGTGATGACTGTGAGTGAAGATTCCCCCCAAAATGAGGCTTTGCATTTGCTTGTATGTGTTGTTGTAATTATTTTTGTACTGCTTTACCGTGATTGTTAAACTTTCCCCTTCAATTTGGTAATAAAGAAAAGAATGCCAACATCAGACTGATATTGACTGTTTCGCTTCTATTCGCAGAAGCTTCATCATGCAAACTCCACACAGATATGCCCAACGGAGATTCGAACCCTGAACCCCCTGACTGTGAGGCCAATGTGCTACCCACTCCGCCACTGTGCGGCCCCAACATCTTTAGGAAATTGTATGACCTGCAAGGTGAATAAAATAGTCATTGAAATTCTTCTATAATATACAGTGGTGTGAAAAACTATTTGCCCCCTCCCTGACTTTTTATTCTTTTGCATGTTTGTCACACAAAATGTTTCTGATCGTCAAACACATTTTAATATTAGTCAAAGATAACACAAGTAAACACAAAATGCAGTTTTTAAATGAATGTTTTTATTATTTAGGGAGAAAAAAATCCTGTGTGAAAAAGTAATTGCCCCTGCCCCTAATAACTGCTTGGGCAGCCTTAGCAGCAATAACTGCAATCAAACGTTTGCCATAACTTGCAACAAGTCTTTTACACGCTCTGGAGGAATTTTGCAGAATTGTTGTCATTCAGCTTTATTTGAGGCTTTTCTAGCATGAAGCGCCTTCTTAAGGTCATGCCAAAGCATCTCCATGGGATTCAGGTCAGGACTTGGACTAGGCCACTCCGACGTCTTCATTTGGTTTTTCTTCAGCCATTCAGAGGTGGATTTGCTGGTGTGTTTTGGGTCATTGTCCTGCTGCAGAACCCAAGATGGCTTTAGCTTGAGTTGACCAACAGATGGCCGGACATTCTCCTTCAGGATTTTTTGTTAGACAGTAGAATTCATGCTTCCATCTATCCCAGCAAGCCTTCCAGGTCCTGAAGCAGCAAAACAAGCCCAGACCATCACACTACCACCACCATATTTGACTGTTGCTATGAAATGCTGTGTTACTTTTACGCCAGATGGAACGGGACACGCAAAAAGTTCAACTTTTGTCTCGTCAGTCCACAAGATCTTTTCCCAAAAGTCTTGGCGGTATCATTTTGTGTTCAATTATGTTCTCTTTGACTAATAGTTTACTATTTTTTATGAGCAGAAACATTTAAGTGTGACAAAAAGTCAGGAAGGAGGCAAATAGTTTTTCACACCACTGTAAATGTAATAACTAAGTAATAACATCACCAATATGAAACCAGAAGCAATACAGAACACACAGAATGGCTAAACACGCTTTTACTGTACTTCAAGCAGAAGCAGAATTCGATATGCCCGGATACACTCGGAAACGGATACACTCTTCTGGCTACCTGCTTGTGTTGCTGTTCAGAACTATGGGTTTTTGTGCACCTTGCTTACCATCAGTGTGATTGGTGGATAATGTGTGTTGGTGTGGAGTTTACCGCGTTGGAACTGAGCACCGCCGTTAGCGTGTTAAGGTTGGCGATAACGTATTACTTGCAAGACCTTCAAGCAGTCTGCGTTCCATTCAGCACCAAAATGAGACGCCCACAGCTACTTCGTTTTTTGGTCCGGTTACTAACATTGATGTGCATTTGGACCTGCATCCCAACTCCTGGCCCGTCGTCGTTTGTTTGCTTCGTTTTGAATGATTTTGAGAGGAGACTGAGAGGATCACTAGCACTTTCAGCCAGAAACAAACAAGCATATGTGGCTTTACCGGCCCACTACTGACCACCGACGATATGCTAATTGGTGACTCGGACTGATTAGAGCCTGCAGAAGGTGGGGAACGCGTGTTGCTCGGTATGTGGTCACCGAGTGCACGTTTGGCCGACATGTTCAGCTTGTTTATCAGACAGAAAGAGAGCGAGGAGGAGCAAATATTAAGGGAGTGTGTCTACACGCGTTTGAGAGGTCAGCCCTCCTGCTGTGAAATTTAGACGGAGGTGATTAGTGAGACATTAATGGTTGCATTCAACACCCGGAATATGGTGGTGGTGTGTGTGTGTGTGTGTCAACAGAAAGGTAGAATAAGACACAAACACTAGTATAGCACTCAAAGAGCACAAACATCTCCATGTATCGCCAGCTCCTGCATTATGGACAAAATGGTCGTTTTTCCTCAGAATTTAGGAACACTGTCGGGAAATATACTGCAAGTTCCTGCTTATGCACCTTTAAAGAGATGTACAAAAAATGTAGGTGGTCCTCGGTTTACGACTTTTTGTGGTAACAAAAGCGCTCCCCTAACTTCTTTTCCCTTTGGGTTTATCCCTTCAGGGGTCGCCACAGCGAATCAATTGCCTTCATCTAACTCTGTCTTCTGTATCCTCTTCTCTTGCGCCAACTACCTTCATGTCCTCTTTCACTACATCCATAAACCTCCTCTTTGCTCTTCCTCTAGACCTCCCGCCTGGTAGTTCAAAACTCAACATCCTTCTACCAACATATTCACTATCTCTCCTCTGGACATGTCCAAACCATCTCAGTCTGGCCTCTCTGACTTTATCTTTGAAACCTCTAACATGTGCTCATTCCTGATCCTGTCCATCCTGGTCACACCCAAAGAGACCCTTAGCATCTTCATCTCTGCCACCTCCAGTTCTGATGACTGCTGTTGTGATTTGCCGCAATAAAAAATAAAAAAAATACATTTGAAACGTTTGCAAATCCTGAAACATAAATTATTTTTCAGTTTTTCAACTTTGGAAAAGTAGCGTATATGTAATTGTGTCCTGTAGCTTTTAGCCCATTAAAGACAGTAAAAACGGACCTATTTCCTATTTCAAATATGATGAATTTGAATAATTTGACAGCCGTACTTATTAGTGAACATTTCACACTACATTAGGTCTCCAATTGGTAGTGTGCCAAAGAAAAGGAAAGCCATCGCCATGGAAATGAAAATTCACATCTTCTGGTCCCGAATGCTTGACTTTCCTTGAGGGTAAAAATGAATGCAAGAAGGGTCATGGACTCTGTGCGCTGCTACACAGAGGTTATGAAAGTAGAAGGCCTGCAAGACGTCCACAGGGATGAAATTACAATTTGTCGTTCTTGTATTGAATATTTTGATTACTGTATATTACACGTCCTTCACGTGTCCTCTGTGCAGTGTGAGCGACGTAGGACGTATAACCTCGACAGTCTGGGAAGGCAAGTCCCATAACCTGAGCACCACCTGTAGGTTGTTCACGGGTGGGCATGCAGTGATGCGAAGTAGCAAAGCAAATGGCGAACGGGACAAAGCAAGAGTTTAAAAGGAGTTCATTGTTTTCTGCAATGAATTTGAAACCCCCTTGAGAAAATATGTTCTATTCATGTCCACGGAGTTGGCTCCAGCCCAAAAGCTGCTGCACGAGTCGCACTTGTTGCTGTAAACATTCCTCTCGGGACGAGGCGCGCTGGCCCTTTCCTCCTCCGTCGGCCCGAACGCCGTCGCTCGTTCTCGTTATCTGACAGCGTAATTAACGAGGCTGGGGGGGGGGGGGGCGTGGGGTATTACCCGCGGAGCGATGCGACGGTCGCATTTACGGGGCCCGAGCTTCTTCTCCGCAGCAAGACAGACCTGCTCTGCCATAAGGTGACAAGAATACTATGGAACTTGAAGAAAAAGATGCATGAGTCTCCGAGAGCTTCTTCAAGCGAGAGATGGAAAATAATATGAACGTCTTCTGATCTTCTACGGAAGGTAATAATAGGAAGTGGGCAAAAATAATCTGCCTCCGTTTCATAATTACTCTGTGCAAGGCTTTCACACAATTAGCAAGTTAATTAACCCAAAACTACGCCCGTGTGTGTGTGTGTGGGGGGATTTTTAATGAAAGTGGATCAAACACAAAGTGTGTGATGACTAAGATCATGGAAAATGTCACCAGATCCAAAACTTTGCTCAGTCACGCAAAAAAAACGTGTCAAACCTATTTGGTGGATTTAATAAAGTAAAAGTTACTCCGGCTCCATAAAATTCGACACCATGCATGCAAACAAACACACTTTTCTGTTGGTGAGTCCGCCTCGTTAATCTCCGAGACGACGGGGATGCTGAGGCGGCCACGCATGCGGCGTCTCCAAAAGACAGACTTGCCTCCTAAGGAAGTTTTCCCGTCCATACGAGCACTCGTTAATGCACGCATTAGGCTTAGCTTCCCTTGATAGTGCAAGATGATGTAGGTCATAGACAACTAACTGTTAAGCTACACTGAAACACGGAGCTGTGTGTGTGTGTAGCTGCTGAATGAGTGACAAAAAACAAGATGGTACGCACTTCCTCGTCATTAGAAGGGACTGGTGACACACACACACACACACACTCAAAATAACCTTGACCGGCTCACTCACCGATCATGTGATTCGCCACATGAATCTGGATCTCCCGCTCGGTCTCAAACGTCATTTGGCACTTGATACACTGGTAGGTCTTTTTCTGTGAAAGACGAAAAGGAAGGACAAATTCAGGAAAATTGCTGGAAATACGAAGGTCTGGTATGTAAATACAAGTAAATAGTAAATCCCCGCTATTGCTCATGGGCTTGCGTCCTCAGACAACCCGCAAGTAATCGAGCTGCTCATATAAATGTATACTTTGGCACCCGAGCACAAAACGACAGGAGGTCATCAAAGCAGACGCCTCCCTCACTCACGGTGCAAGCAAAAATAACAGAAGTAACTCGTGGAATTTCTCACTAGTATGCGTGCAAAATAATTCTCAGGGCGTCAAATTGACAGCTCTCTTCTTAAAAGATCTTTTAACCTCAAACAAATAAGGAAGTCGTAGCCACCTTGGTTTCAGGTGGGTCCGTGACCATCATTGCATCTGAATGGGATGCTAACAAAGGTGATACCATCCAAACGCCCATCATTGGTCAATAGAGGTCCCACACCTAACTAGGGATGGCCCGATATTGGCCTAAAAAATTAAAATCGGTCAATATATGTATCATCTTTTCTCCCGTAATGAAAAGTGATATAGCTTGGGGTCAATCAGCCAGCGATCGGTATCGGCCGGCTTCCGTGAAAACTCACGAGATCAGCAAATGCCTTTCAATGCCGATAGCAAAACCGATGACTGGTGGCTGGCTATTGCAATCATTTGGTGCAGTATCTTCACCTACCCCCCTGGCCAACAGCACTCATTATAAATACAGTGGGGAAAAAAACACATTTGGTATCAGTGTCGGTTGATATCAGAATCGGAAATTGAGAGTTGGACTATATCGACATGTCGGCAAAAAAGGGATCAATAAACATCAACACACAACACACAAAGCAACCTACCTACAGCACCACATGGGCATACAAATCATACACATAACACCCATGCCAAAACAACATCCATTTATTCCTGCCGCAAAGCATGCTGGGCAGCCCGTGGTACTCTTTTTGCCAACATTTTGCTGTGTTTGGCATATTTTTGCTCGTTTGCAAAATATGTTGAGGAGGCTGTCAGGGAAGTATCCTATCCAAAGATTTATTCTTCATTGTTTATATTGTTGTTGGCGATGGACTACCCAGCATGCCTTGCGGCCATTCGGAAATAACAGTTTTAGGTTTTATTGCACCGTTAGCGAGTATGTCGTCCTGTTTGATTGCCCCCTACATATAGACGGCCCCACCGCCAAAGTCTGACTTGTGAGTCCAAAAGTTTGGCCGCCCCTGGTCTAGACAGCTGTGGTTTTTCTGGTTGCACCGTGAGTGAGGGAGCGTTGGGGTTGATGCGGTTTGTGGTGTGTGAGTACGGGTGTGCATGTCAAGCTGACTGCACATAAAGCGAGCTGAAGTTTCCCTCTGACAATGCAGGGCGAACGGGATGGGTGTCCTTCCAATGAGTGGCGTAGTCTTCGTTCCTCGTGATCACTCAAGCACACACGCGTACACACACAACAGGCCCCAAAACCACCGAGTATCCGCTGTTGCACTGCGCGCACACACACACACACTCAGATCCTGGATGGTCGTCTCCGTGCTGTCAGATTTTGTAGAAACAAAAGGTAAGACGGGGGGTCCCTGAAAACTGCCTCCGACACGCACACACACACACACACACACACACACATTGAAGCACACACTCAAACACAGACAGGCGGCAGGTCCCAGGGAGCCTGACTGTCAATATCAAGCAGCGCGCGGAGCTCCCATCATGCCACAGCACACCCCAGCCTCGCGACCCAATGGGTAGCCTCCCCACCCCCACCCCCACCACACACGTGCGCAGAAAACCCCAGCAGCGGAACACAAAGGGAGTCGGGAATGTTGGAATATTCCGCTTTTTTACATCTCACCTTAGGCGCAGGTGAGGCCTCCGCCTTCTTCCCAGCCGAGCTTTCTGGGCTGACCTCGGGGTGGTCAGTCTGGACGTGAGCCTCCAAGTCCTCCAGGCTTTCAAACTTCACTCCACACTCGGGACACCTCAGCCCGGACACGGGTTTCTCCCCCTGCGTGTCTCCTGGTGTGAGAGCCCCTCCTTGGTTGGGGCTCTGGCCGTTAGTGCCCCTGGGGGTGTTAAATATTGTTTTTTTTAATATGTGCACCGTATGAAACCTCATTGCATCCACTATAGCCCTGCATATGTTCATACAACTTTGATCATCGTGAATGACAGAGCCTCTATGGCTACGTTCACACTGCAGGGTGGGATTCCCGATTTGGATTTACAATACAGCCGAGCTAATATACAACATCCGAAAAAACAATGTATAAATTATATACCTGAAGTATCAAAAGTATCACAATTTTGTTTTCAGAATGGACTTTAGAGGATGAGGAGCTGGTATCGGATATATGACATTTCAGTATCGATTCGCACATAACTAGCATGCTCTTCTTACCGGGTTCGTGGCAATTTCAAGGGTCGTGCGCAATATTTTCTCAACCCAATGATTCCGTGCAGACGATGAAGAAGAAAGATGGCAAGAATTTTGGTGTGGAAGTTTGTAGACAATTTGTTGCCACGTCTGTTCCAAGGTGGGTGTGGGTGGAGCGGTGAGACATTGCCGAGAGCTGCTTCACTAACATCTCGTAAAAATATTTTCAGATGAGAAGAACTCTCGCCTCCATGGATGAGTACATTTATCCAAGTTTTGCACGATTAACTACGCCTTTCCATGGCGTATATGTGGGATATATTCCACCTGAGCGTTCATACCGCAGTCGCATCGCAAGCGTATCCCATTTCTATCCACGGACGAATGAAACCCGAGTCACATTTGAAAAAAATCGGAATTGTGTCGTTCAAACTTGCGAGAAATAATCAGATACAGGTCGCATGTGAGCAAAGAAATCAGAATTGACCTGCAGGGTGAGCAATAATTATAAAAAAATATTATTATGGACATGCTCTGCTTGCGTAATAATAATAATAATAATAATAATAATAATAATTCTACAAAACCCCTTTGGAGACGGCTTATGGAAGAAACATCAACAGCTCAGTCACTGTGACAAAACAGCACATGTTGGAGCGGCCTTTTATTGTGGCCAGCCTCAGGCAATAACCATGTGGCCTAATCATCTTACCACGCAACGGAACGCATGGATTCTCTCAGCAAAGGAGAAGTGCTACCTAACAGATGTGTGCATTTGTCTTTACATATAATGCTTGTGTAGCTATACTGTATAACGCATGACATCGCTGACGTTGGTTACCTGCCCATGCAGCTGGCACAAAGGCCGTAAGGCAAGCCGTTCACATCCAGCTTCACCAGCTCCCCTTTGTTCTTAAACTCTTTGAGACAAAAAGCGCACTTGTACAGCTTGTGCTGCTGCAGCTGCCCGTTGGGGGAGGAAGATGCGGAGCCGTTTCCCCCTCCGTTACCAGATCCCCCTCCGGTTCCTCCGAGAGCGGAACCAGTGGAGAGTTTCTGCATGTGGAAAGTGCCGTGGATCTTGAGCTCCAGGGTCGAAGTGACGGTTTGCATGCAGACTACGCAGCGGAAGCCCGTCAGGGAGTTTCGGAGGTCGGGGTGCATCTGGCAGTGCTCTATAAACTCCTCCTCACTGTGCAGGGGCATCTTGCAGATCCGGCACGTCCCCGTATCCAGGCTCTTGCTGTGGGTCACCTGTCGCCAAGATGGAGAAGAAAAAAGTCATATGTAGAATCCCACATATTTGCAATTCGGCATTTGCTACTGCACAAATTAGCAGGTTTTTGGTAAATAAAAAATGCTTTCCCAGTTTTTGGTTTTTGTATCTCCAAAATGAGGCCGCTTATTTGTCAAACATGAGAGTAATAATTCATGAATGCATGATAATAATAGTCAAATGTACAGCAAACATGTACCACTGTTAAAAAAGCCCTCAACGATTGTATATTTATCATTTCCCACTTTGTTTGCCAGTCCTTGAACACGGCATAGTTTAGTCAATGACAACGCAACTCAACACAAAATGCAGTTTTGAAACGCAACTTTTCTTTATGGAGGGAGAAAACAAAATGCAAAGCTACGTGGCCATGTGTGAAAAAGGGAATTCAGCCTAAAGCTAATAAGTCTTTGGGCCACCCTTAGCAGCAACAACTGCAAGCAAGCGTTTTTGATAACTCGCAATGAGTCTTTTGGAGTTCTGTGGAGGAATTTTGCAGAATTGTTGTCGTTTGGTCACATTGGAGGCTTTTCCAGCATGAAGCGCGTTTTTAAGGTCATGCTACAGCATCTCCGCGGGATTCAGATCAGGACTTTGACTAGGCCGCTCCAAAGTCTTCATTTTGTTTTTCTTCAGGCATTCAGGGGGGGGCTTGCTGGTGTGTTGTGGATCATTGTGCTGCTGCACAACCCAAGTTGGTTTCAGCTTGAGGTCACCAACAGATGGTCAGACATTCCCCTTCAGGAGTTTTGGTGGACAGCAGAATTCATGCTTCCATTTATCACAGTCTTCCAGGTCCTGATGAAGCAAAACAGCCCAAGACCATCACACTACCACCACCATGTTTATTGTTGCTACGATGTTCTTTTTAAAAAATGCTATGTTACTTTTACGCCAGATGTAACGGGACACACCGCCCAAAAAGTTCAACTTTTGTCTCGTCAGACCAAAGAGTATTTTCTCAAAGGTCTTGGAGATCACCAAGAGGTTTTCTGGCAAAATTGAGATGAGCCTTAATGTTCTTTTTGTTCAGCAGTGGTTTTGGTCTTGGAAATCTGCAAGGCAGGCTGATTTTGCCCAGTGTCTTTCTTATGCTGGGTTCATGAACACTGACCTTAACTAAGGCAAGTGAGGCCTGCAGTTCTTTGGATGTCGTTATGGGGTCTTTTGTGACCTCTTGGATGAGTCGCCGCTGAGTACTTGGGGTAATTTTGGTGGGCCAGCCACTCCTTTGAAGGTTCACCACTGTTCCTTTTTTTTGCTATTTGCGGATAATGGCTCTCCCTGTGGTTCGCTGGAGTCCCAAACATTTAGAAACGGCCTTTTCCAGACTGATGAGATCTCAATTAATCTCAGTTAAGTTTTCACAAGGGGGGGCATCAAATTTTTAACACAGGGCCATGTAGCTTTACATTTTTTCCTCCCTTAATAATAAAAGATTTCATTTCAAAGCTGCATTTCGTGTTCAGTTGTGCTGTCATTGACTTCTATTTCAACATTTTTGATGATTGTAAACCTTTAGATGTGACGGGGGCAAACACTTCTTCACACCCCTGTTAGAGGTGAGTAGATACAAATGTAATGTTTTAAGTCTACTTAATATTTACGGCTCAAACCCGAATTGTATCACGAGTGAACAACGACAATAAAAGAGAAAGACAAGTTCAAGTCATAATTACAAACAATCAGTTTTATAGCAAATGAAATTTTAAAAGTAAGTCAGCGCCAAGCTAGTGATGGTTTGGAGGGCAGGCCGCGTGTCAAAAATAGCAGTTTTATGTTTTTCGTGGGCGGTCCCGGAGTGAAACCCTGTGGGTAGTGAGCATTCACTGGGATATAGATTAGCGCAGCACAAAGTAGCGATGCTGAGATGTGGTTTACAAAGGCATGCACACCATCGTGTAGATCAGGGGTTGGCAACCTTTTCCATCAAAAGAGCCATTTTTTCTTCTCTTCCAGTAAAAAAAAAATAATGTTTGAGAGCCACAAAACAGTACACAACTCGTATACTTCAAAGAAAACTGCAATCTTTGGTAATTTTACCTGTTAGAAGCACACAATTCGACAAACAAAAGTGCGGTTACATGTGTAGACCTACTCTGAGCTAATTCAAACACTGAAATGATTTGTGTCAAATAAAAACAAAAAACTTTCAGATAAAAAAGTCAGAGTTCATATATTTGCATATCAGTGTTTGCTCAATGCCAATTATTTCTGCACTGAATTGTCATCAGTAACCATTCTATTGATCCTGTTCGCGACTGTCTGACATTTTTATTTTCATGGTTTGTAAAGCCCACTTTGCTTTGGCGATTTTCTTGCTTCATCTGGAGACTTTCCAATCCTTATTTTCTCACAACGACTGGAGAAAAATGTAAAGACTTTCCCTGACGTCGTTGGGGAATGGGAGATTTTTCTGGCATATGCATTTTTCTTCACCAATATTGTAATTTTTTGACGGCCCCTAGAAAAACAGCCAGCGGTCAGAGCGGCGCTTCCTGTGCGAGCTCGCCGCTCCATGAGAGAGCAGTCCGGGCACGCTGAGGGAGGACTACCGCTGCTGCTCCGGAGCACAATATCCAACGTCCAACCTAACCACAGTGTATTTGCAGACATAAAAGTCAAAGCACATATTGTTCTGAGCTGTGAGTGAGTGTGACCACTTGATAGACCCCTTGGGTAGTGGCAATAAAGACCACTTGAGCACTTACTTTTGACTTGGCCTGAGTTCTGCAGGGAACCCACGACAGTTGGTGGCAGTGGTGGGATGGCAAGTCAGAAACAAAGTGCTCGTGAGCCAGGCAGTCAACCGCCGCTGCACATAACCTGCCTCTCCTGGAGTCACCATCTCGGCGATTAGCGCGTCACGCTTTCACCGTGCGGTGATTTTTTTCAGACCCTGACTCAAAACTTTTGAGTCAGTGAGCCTCACTGATACACTAGCCTACCTCCCCCTCCCTTGCTCATCCAATCAGCAGTCAGAAGACTGTGTAGATGCATTCATGGACTTGGCGGCCAGTCCGACATTTCATTTTCTTTTCAAAAATGCCCACTTCCTCTACTTCGGTGTTAAAAAAAAGCCGCGGGTCGCCGACCCCTGGCATAGATGATCATGACCGTACCTTGTGTTCCGTGAGGGTTAGCAAAGAGGGGAATCTTTCGCCGCATATTGGGCACATGTAGTGTTTGGCGGGGCCGCGGTGCGTCTGAGCGTGCTCGCGAAGCCCGGTCTCAGAGAAGAAAGTTCTGGAACAGATGTTGCACTTGTGGTTCCCCTTGATGAAGTCGGCCTTCTTTTTTCGAGAACCTGGTAATTACATTAGACGAGGTGAAGTCACATTATGAATGCTCAGCTGAATGCAAACTCGAGCAAACGCAAGAAAAAGTCACCCGCGTCATCATCTCCCGGCCGGATGTTATGGTCACGCAGCCGGTGGTTCTGGAGAAGGGACTCCATGGTGTAGGCTGCTCCACAGATGTCACAGGCGTACATCGGCTCAGAATTGTCCAGCTCCTCCTCGCCCCCGCTGGCTTCATGGCTGTTGGCTGCGTCGCCACCCTGGCCGCCCGCTCCCCCAGCAACGCTGTTCTTCAGCAGCATGTTCTGGAGGTCGGCCTGCTCTGCAGCCGCCACCGTTGTTCTTTCTGCGGCGGTGGCACCTCCGCCGCCTACGCTCCCTCCTCTCTTGGATGACTGGGTCAGGCCATTGGGTGTGCCGTTCTGGCTGCTGCTGCTCCCCGTGCCGCCTCCGTTGCCGGTGACGTTGCCGCTGCCATCAAAGATGCAGTGCTTCTCCCTGAGGTGTCTCTCCAGCAGCGAGATCGCGTGGAAGGTTTTGCCACAGAAGCGGCACGTGAACTTCTTGCTGTGAGTGGTGATGTGACACTGGAGCTCCACTTCTGTTCCAAACGTCTCTCCGCAGAAGATGCACTTCCTGGCCTTGAGACCTACGAGACAAAAACATTTTCCATCAGTGCCACTTTTCATGTTTGATCCCGTCAGTGCTGCAGCCGTTGATCAACCAGGACAGGTTTTCCCTCTTCTAGTTTGCTGGCATGTGCACCTGCTCCAAGCCCTCCCGGGAGGCCAGACCTCTGGCCCAGGTGATTATGCTTAACATGGAGCTGAAGCTCCGTCTCCTTCCTGAAGTCCCAGGCGCAGGCTGTGCAGCGGAAAAGCTTCTTCTCATTGCTGTGCTTCACGGCTAAATGAACCTGAAGGACAAACAGAAATCATCTTTCTTTGTCTTACAAGCTTCACCTGAGCGGTGAGTCAAATTGCAACTAAATACTCACCTGTATGGAGACCTTGGAGTCAAAGACCTCCTGGCAAAGTGTGCAATGGTACAGGACAAACGTGTGCATATCCAGCAGGTGTTTCTGCAGGTCATCTACCGAGGAGAACTGCTTATCGCAGCTCTCACACACGTACTGAGTGCACGTGGTCGTGTAGTGCACAGTCAGGTGTTGCAGCAACGCCTCCTGCGATTCAAAGTCCTCCTTGTTGCACTGCGGGCAGGACTGGCGCCTCAGCAGCATCTCCAGGTGCGACTTCAGGTGCGCCTGGAAACCCTCAAAGCTGGAAAATCTCAGATCGCACTGGTTACAGGGGTAGTCCCCGTTGCTCCCTATGGAAGGGGTAGAGTCTCCTCCCAGTCTGTGGCGTTTCGGGGAGGAGATCTCGACATCGGAAGAGACGGGGCTTAGGTCAGCCACCTTGGCTTGTCTCTTGTTGTTAGCCAATGGAATGTTCTTGTGGTTCTCCTTTATGTGCTTGGTGAGCTTGAGGAGTGAGCCGAAGATCGGAGAATTGGTGCAGTACGGACAGGAGTACACCTGAAAATGGAAAATAATAGTACAATGGTTACTGCCAAAGAGTATTTGCAGGCTTCCTACTATATTTTTGAGTTTGTTTGTAATCCCAACAGGAAAATCAAGGAGAAAATAAACACTTAAATATACAATGGTGTGACAAAGTTTTTACCCCCTTCTCGATTTCGCATCCAAGAGGTCACAAAAGACCCCACAACAACAACCAAAGTACTGCAGGCCTCACTTGCTACAGTAAAGGTCAGTGTTCATGACTCCACCAGAAGAACGAGACCGGGCAAACACGGCCCGCATGGCAGAGTTCCAGGACCAAAACCCCTGCTGAACAAAAACAACATTAAGGCTGCTCTCAATTTTGCCAGAAAACCTCTTGGTGATCTCCAAGACCTTTGGGAAAATACTTTGTGGTCTGACGAGACCAAAGTTGAACTTTTTGGAAGGTGTGTGTCCCGTTACATCTGACGTAAAAGTAATGTTGCGTTTCAGAAAAAAAATATCATAGCAACAGTCAAATATGGTGGTGGTAGTTTAACGGTCTGGGGCTGTTTTACTACTTAAGGACCTGGAAGACTTGCTGTGATAAATGGAAGCAGGAATTTTCCTGTCTAGCAAAAAATCCTTAAGGAGAAGGTCCGGCCATCTGTTGGTGACGTCAAGCTGAAACCAACTTGGGCTCTGCAGCAGGATATGATCCTAAACACACCAGCAAGCGCACCTCTGAATGGCTGAAGAAAAACCAAATGATGACTTTGGAGTGGCCTAGTCCAAGCCCTGACCTAAATCCTATTGAGATGCTGTGGCATGACCTTAAAAAGGCGCTTCATGCCGGAAAAGTCTCCAATGTGGCTGAATGACAACAATTCTGCAAAGATGAGTGGGTCAAAATTCCTCCACAGTGCTGTAAGCGACTCATTGCAAGTTATGGCAAAGTCTTGATTGGGGTTGTTGCTGCTAAGGGTGCCCAAACAGTTATTAGCTTTCGGCTAAAATCACTTTTTCACACAGTGGTTTTGGTGTTTTGTTTCTCCCTTCAAAATAAAAAGTTCATTTAAAAACTGCATGTTTGTGCTCAGTTGGGTTGCCATTGATTATTATTTCCATTTGTTTGATGATCTGAAAAGTGCAAACATATAAGAAACCAGGAAGGCAGCAAACAGTTTGTCACACCAGTGAAGTACAAACTTGAATTTGTCCTTCCTTCTTACCTCCATGAAGGATTGGGATGCGGATTGCAGCACCGGTGACTCCAGTTTGGCCACACCTCCACCAGAAGCAACCCCGCCCCCCACGGCTGATGTGCAGTGCGTCTGTTGAATATGTTCCGTCAACGAAGACTCCGTCAGAAATCCCATAGAGCACTGGTTGCAGAAGAAGGCGTGGTTCCCTTCTGTGGTGGAGTACCACAATGTTACTAACAAATACAATATTTAGAATATGCATGTTGACGCTGAACCCATTTCTGTTACACATGCAGTTCATCCCGTTCTACGTCCTTTTTTAAATCAATGGAAAACATTTGAGTTTGATACTCTGACAAAAATGGCTCACCATCCTGCTACCTTGATGTTGGAGGTCATTACCCAACACTCACGGTGTCAACACTCACAATGTCATAAAGGAAAGAATGCTACATTCTTCACACAGCAACTTAACACACAACATGCAGGCAAGAAATATACGACCGGTTTTCTTAATTGCTTCCCATCGTGCATTGCTTGCTTTGCTGGGAAGCAGGCCAGCCGCCACGCGCTGTTGACGGCCTGCGGTTGCACTTCATTCAACTGCAATGATGGCCTGGGTCCGCCAGAAGGAGCCTGCTTCCCAGCAAAGCAAAGCAGTGCATGATGGGAAGCAGTTGTGCCTCCCGTTAAAGCTGTGTGTGCCACAATATGCCATTTTATGACGTGTACTTGTGTGGCTTTTAGTCCGGTGTGGCTTATATTGGTAAAAATCCAGTTGTTCTCTTTCAATTTAGGATCGCGGAACAAAGTCCGAATTCTGATTGCATGGGGTTCCACTGCACGCACTAGAAATCACTTTACGTTTAATGCAAACTCTTTATGTTAATGAGAGCAATTGTCTCACCTAGTGTGGTGGATCCTGCCATAATCCCACCAGGTAGACAGTGGGAACCTCTGATATGTTCTTGCAGTGAGTTGATGTCGCCAAACATGTCCGGGCAGTAGTTGCAATGGAACGCTGTCACATTAGTGAACTGCAGCAGGGGAAAAGCCGCCGCCGCCGGGCTCGTGCCTCCGCCGCTGGCACGGTGAGCTTTGCGCACGTGTTCGTTGAGATTGTAGAGGGTCGGTAACGTGTCCAGGCAGAGCTGACATGTATGGCTCTGCTGCGGCTTATCAGCATGGATGGTCTTTAAATGGATCTCCAACACAGCCAGGCTGTTGAAGTCTCTCTTGGAGCAGTAAGGGCAAGAGTACGTCACTTTGCCCCAGCCTCCTCTTCCACCTGTGGAGGTGGACACACAAAGGGTCGGGGAAATAAATAAACAGCATATCACATGCATCTTCTCAGGGGACAAAACTACCACCACCGTGCTTGACTGTAGGCAAGACGTAATTATCTTGGTACTGGCTTCTGTTGCCAGCTACGAGCATTCAGACAAGAATGGCTGCGTGGAGTCAATTTCAGGTGACGATGAATCCATACTGCTATACAAGCCGTACACTGACAACTCTAAAGTGTATCCAAGTGGCCAAGACCCATCCAGGTCTTTGCATTCTCTAGGCACCCAATCGATGGCACCTGGACTGTTCAGGTTGTCATAGCAGATGTTTCGCCTCTTCTCCGAGCAGCCTTCTTCAATTCATGCTAAAATACTAGGTGGGACACACACCAGTCTGACTAGATAGGACAGCTCTAGTCTGAGAACCTGGCGCAAAATGAAATCTATTTAACCTCTAAAGTAGGAGGCAGGTCCAGACAGGAATGCTTGGTTCTTTAGTGGTGTCAAATGACAATCGTTACGGTACAATGGAGTGGGGCTTCTGTCCACCAAAGATTGTCATTTGGGTGGAATCACCTTCGTTAGCATCCCATTCATTCAGATGTAATGCTGGTCATGGACCTCGTCTACGATGGTCGTTTGGGTGGTGTCACCTTCGGTAGTTACCCACTCAGATGTAATGATGGTCACGGACCCCGCCAAAAATGGTCTTTCCAGTGGTATCACCTTCGTTAACATCCCATTAGGATGTAATGGTGGTCATGGACCCCGCCAAAAATGGTCTTTCCAGTGGTATCACCTTCGTTAACATCCCATTAGGATGTAATGGTGGTCATGGAGCCATCTGCAACCAAGGTGGCTGTGCGTTGTCTAGTTCTCAGAGGCTAAATGTCTCTCTTGGTCTTTTGGGAAGGGGTGAAAGGACGGCATTATATGTGGGACAAAGGTGGTGTCGTAGAACCTCCCTCAGCATGTGTTTCAAGTTTCACTTCTACAGTATTGTCCCTTGAGCAGAATAAAAATGGCAGCTGAAATGTGAGGAGTGTAAATGAGAGCAAGTCAAAGCAACGTTAATAGCGCACCTCCACCTGGATGCCCCAAGCTTATCCCCGTCTCCTCCCCGCTGTCGTTGCCTCTTCTACGGGATCGCTCGCCGCCCTGGCTGGGCTTCAGGGCGGAGTCAGGTGTGGATCCTCTCTCCAGGCTGGCGCTGGAGTCTGGAGTGGCCGAACTCATCGAAGCAACGCTCCCCAGTGCCGGGTCAGGACTGGCGGCACTGTGATTGGAGGAGTCGGGCTGGCGGTGGCTGTCCAGGTGGCAGTAGACATCTTCGACGGACGGGAATTGTTCCGAACAAACAGGACATCTGCAGATTAAAAAAAAAAAAAAAACACGTTAGGTCTCCATTGCTTACTTAGTGGAGTTCATGAAGAGGGTTGCTATTAACTTGTGTTTGCGGTTGGCATGCTGCGTTTCAATATGAGTGATGAGTGAGGCCTCGTCCAGAAAGATCTCAGGACAGTGGATGCACTGCAAGTCGGCGCGGTCGGACAGTTGAGGGTGCCTCGTCAGGACGTGTTTCTCCAGCTCATCCGTCTGGCTGAAGGTCTCCTCGCAGTAATCACACATGTACAGGTCCTGTTCCAGGTCGACCTCTCCTCCAGCTCCCTTCTTCCCGCCATCCTTCTCGCCCCTCAGGGCAAGGTGCTCCCTGTTCTTTCGGTGAGCCTGCCGCACAGAGAAAGCAGTTAAATATCTTAGAAAAAGTGCCAACGCTGATAACATGGTAAGCGGTATGTTCCCGAACCACCGGCAAATGGCAAAAATTAGGTAATCGCCAATTTTGACCCCCACCCCGTGAAAATATAATATTAATAACTTACTTCAAAATTGCATCCTACACATTTTTTTCAGCTCAAAAGTTTGAATGCGGGCATCCACTGTAGTGTGTAATCATACAGTGTCGTGTCTAGTTTTGTCGTTTATGACACAAAAATAGGACAACATGATATAAAAATAATAAAATTATTTTTGGACCAAAAATCCAAGCGTGTGGATTCACTGTAGTATTTATTCTTTTTTTTTAAATCTATGTCTTGTCTGTTTTTGACACAAAAATACAAATAAAAAAATAAATACAAATATAAATAACCTAATACAAATAAAATAATAAAATATAATAATACAAATAAATTAAATTAAAAATAACAATAGGCCTGTGATTGACTGGCAACCAGTCCAGGGTGTACCCCCCCTCTCGCCCAAAGTCTGCTGGGATAGGCTCCAGCATCCCCGTGACCCTAATGAGGATAAGCGGTATAGAAAATGAATGAATCAATAATAATAGGCCGCACGGTGGATGAGTGGGTCGGCCTCACAGTCAGGAGGTTCAGGGTTCCAATCTCCGTTGGGCATCTCTGTGTGGAGTTTGCATGTTCTCCCCGTGCGTGTGTGGGTTTTCTCCGGGTACTCCGCTTTCCTCCCACATTCCAAAAACAACATGCATGTTAGCTTCATTGGCCGCTCTAATTAACCTAAGATGCATTAGAGTGTGAATGTGAGTGTGAATGTTTGTTTGTCTATATGTGCCCTGCGATTGACTGGCGACCAGTCCAGGGTGTACCCCGCCTCTCGCCCAAAGTCAGCTGGGATTGACTCCAGCATACCCGCAACCCTAATGAAGATAAGCGGTATAAAAAATGGATGAATGAATGAACCATAAGTATACTTAAAAAGAAAACTGCACATTTTTCCCACCACCCACATCCCTGCCTGACGTATTTCTCTTTGTTTGTTCTAAAATTAAATAAAACTGCTAAAAAAAGAGATACCTAAGAATGCACATGCATAGTAACAAAAACATTGTTATTATTAATAACATTGTTACTACTTTACGGGTAACACCTGATAGCGACTAGCTTCAGCGGCGTGAAGGTGTGTTGCAGAAAAGAGAAGGACGTGTGTGTTCATGTCCTATATAAGGATTGCGTTCCATAAAAATGTGCCGTTTTCCTTTAAATCGCACATTCAAGCAGTCAGCGTACCTGCATGTGGCTCTGCAGGGACGAAGTGGAGGAGAAGCCTCGTTTGCAGACGCTGCACTTAAATGGTTTGCTGGAGCTGCATGTGTGCAGAAAAAACACACACCCAGTATCAGTCAAAAGCAGCCGCTGTCCATTGGACACTTAGTCAGCGCGACGTCTACGAGAGGCTTCACCTGTGTGTCTTGAGGTGGATCTTCAGATGATCCGAGCGAGAAAATGCAGCTTCGCACTCCTGACAACTGTACTTCTTATCCCCTGGATTGGTGGACAGATCGAGAGGAGAGCATGGTTTACATAAGCCGCCGTGGAATCGGCGGGTTCTTGCTGACTGGCAGAAAGACGACAACAATGATGCCACTTGATGATTTGTGAGCTGACCCGTGTGGAGTTTGACGTGGCGGTCTCTGCTCCTCTTGTGCTTAAAGAGACGACTGCAGAAGGTGCACTTGAAAGGCAGCTTGTCGCTGTGGATCTGCTCGTGGCGCTTCAGGTAGCTCAGCCGGCTGGGACCGGGAATTAGAGAAGAGGAGATGTGAAAGTAAAATACTTGATTACGAATGTTTTCTCCTGATGCAAGGAGCTCAATTTGAGTTCGCTGCTTACAGAAGACCTATTTTCGGGCATTTGTGTTGAGTAGCGGACTCCTATAGACTAGCCCGCACACAAAGCTTTCTGGATCTTCCAGACTCTGCGTCTTTTCCTGCAGTGTTTCTTTGGATTTCCTGCCTCCCGGCCAAACACTCTGGGTAATTTACTCCACTCCAGGTATGCCTCTTGCTGAACCTGCTGCGCCGTAATTGGTCACATGCTCAAGCGCTCCGGAGGACTTCCAGACAGCTGCCGAACCCCACTTCCTAATTCTGGCATTGCAGGTCTTGTTAGTAAACAGTGATTTATCTTTCTTTTTTGAACGTGGGCTTTTAACAGCCGTTAGCAGCTCCAAACATGGGTGAGCTTGTCATTTTCATGCATGCTGCACGTCCCGTTAATTACATAAAATTAACAGTTATGGCACTGGTAAATGGTTACCTATAGCTTGATCTTCTGACTGTTCAACACAACCAAGTAATGTCTGAAAGGCTTTGGACTTCAGCAACAGTCTAACAGATAGTCTTGGTTTGTATTGCTAGACAAAATTAGCTTTCCCTCACAACCGAACATACATTTCCCAGCAGCCATTTCTCAACGTTGCCCATATAAGGAAGTCAGGGTTTTGTGTCATCAATGGAACTCAGTGTTGAAAAAAACATAGCGATGCAGAGCCATCCAAAACTGCTTCCAAATGTGCAAACCTCATTTACAACATACAATAGAATACAACATTGTAACAACATTTATAGGTCAGAAAAAAAGGAAACGCTTAATAGGTCGCCTTTAATGGTGCACAATCCTGCTTTAAAATGACATTGGATCCACAAGGGGCACTATATTTTATATTATGTTAATAAAACACTCCATGAATCTCATAAATCTTGTGCACAAGTATAGTGAATCTGCATTCTTCTGCTCTGGGCCGACATGCTCGGATTGGGCAGCCTCATCCCCAACCACGCCTACTGTGTTGTGATTGGCCAGTGTGAATGAGATGTGTTTTCTGTGGAAAAAATGCCAAAAATTTCCAAATATTTTTAAACCAAATTTTCATGGATCCACCGTATTTCTAACTTTTTGTATGTAGTGCATGTAAGTAATGTTTATACTGGGCATAACATTTTTCATATAACCATACCACCACCCCAAATCCGCAAAGAGGTTATGTTATCACTAGCAAAAAGTTCTGGAATTTTCCGAATTTAACTTATTCAATTTCGGGGGTGATCCAGATCAACGTCCATTACTTTTTAAGGATTTTTTAATCTGCCAGATAGGACCGTTTTCAGCATACAACTCCTTGGGGAAAAAATACAGGGCAAGTTTCAAACAGGTTCTACAAAATATCAAAAACTGATCCGAAAAATGGGGGGAACATAGTTTACCAACTATAATTGCTCTAGAGACAGTGCCACTGAGGAAAAGACAGGAGGCAGAGCTGGAGGTAGCAGAAATGAAGATGCTGAGGTTCTCTTTGGGTGTGACCAGGATGGACAGGATCAGGAATGAGCAAATCAAAGGGGCAGCACATGTTAGAGGTTTTGGAGATAAAGTCAGAGAAGCCAGACTGAGATGGTTGGGACATGTCCAGAGGAGAGATAGTGAATAGATTGGTAGAAGGAAGACCAGAGAGGAGGTTTAGAAAGAGGACATGAAGGTAGTTGGTGCGAGAGAAGAGGATACAGAAGACAGAGTTAGACGGAGGCAATTGACTCGCTGTGGTGACCCCTGAAGGGATAAGCCGAAGGGAAAAGAAGAACTGGTAAAAACTAAGTGTAGTTAACACCTTTTCAAGTTAAGCTATGTCTCTCCAATCACCCCTTCAATTTTCAAAAGGTGTCACCTGAAGGACTTGTCGCAGAACTGACACGGGTACGGCAGACCCGCCCCTCCTTCCTCCTCGCCACCGGTGGCCGCGCCAAGGTCGCAGCAGCCGTCGGGCATCTGTGAAGGCGATGCCACGTCCTTACTGGAGGGTGAGGACGGCACCCAGGACAGCCCGGCTGGGTCGTCATCACCGTCTGGCAAAAAAAAAAAGGGGGGGGGGCAGACGGTGTTTATGTTTTAAAGTGCAAAAGAGAAAAAGTACATAGCCACAGGATTTACCCCGCCCCCCCAAAAAATGCAATTAGAGCACAGACAGAGAAGGGGTAAAACAGGGAGCATTAGAATGATTAATACCGAGTTGGATCTTTCTTGGAAGGCAAGAGCAGCCTGTGGGAGTTCTCAAATGAGAAAGAGAGTGTATAAACAACAAAAAAATAACCACATTTATCCTGCTTGCACGCACACATGCAAACACAGACGGCAAATGAGGGTGGCAGAGATAAAGAGAAAGAAGCAGAAGAAAGAGACATACTCCAGAAGCAGCAACATCTAAATAGGAGGCTCCAAGAACTATGTATCCCCTACAGGGCCCGGAAATAAGGACAGAGTGTATTTTCTCTCCCTTTATCCTCCCTCTGCAGCCATCCCTCATTCCATCCCTCCCCTTGTCCCCGAGGACCAGAGATCCGCCTCATCATATTTTCATTAGGGCCTTGGCAGATTGAAACGTCTGAATAGCGATTAGGAGATATGCAGGCTGCTGTGCTCGCTCCCTATATGCCTTTAACATGCTCGTGTCGCACTTTCTCCCTCTTTCTCCCCCTTGCAAAAGCCTAAATCCTGCCTAGTCTGACATGGAAGGCATCGACAAAAAAATACATCGGCGGAGGGTCCGTCTATATAGAGGTGGTCATCAAACAGAACGGCATACTTGCTCACGGTGCAACCAGAATGGCAAAGGCTCAGCCAATGATCAGCTCCAGGTTGATCAAAGACAGTCTGGCATTACCTGTAAGTACTGTGACAGTTGGAAAACATCTGTTTGAAAGCTAATCTATTTAGAAGAATCCCCCGCATGTGCTGAAGAAGTTACAATTTGCCAAAGAACACATCCACTGGCCTAAAGAAAAAATGGAGGAACATTTTGTGGACTGATGAGAGTAAAATTGTTCTTTTTGGGTCCAAGGGCCACAGACAGCTTGTGAGACGACACCCAAAATCTTAATTCAAGTCACAGTACACAGTGAAGACAGTAAAGCGTCATGATATGGCCACGTTTCTCCTACTTTGGTGTTGGGCCTATTTATCCCATAGCAGGGATCATGGATCAGTTTGCATATGTCAAAATACTTGAAGAGGTCACGTTGCCTTATGCTGAAGAGGACACGCCCTTGGAATGGCTGTTTCAACAAGACAATCACCCCAAACACACTAGTAAACCAGCAACATCTTGATTCCAAACCAACCAGCTTTGCTTTCATCCAACTGCTGTGATGATCAAGCAGAAACAAAGAAAAGAGGGGAATTTAGGAAATCAGAGTGACAAGAGGGGCTTCGATTGTATACAGCGACAAAAATGCTGCTGCACATGCACTGTAAAAAAAAAAAAAAGTCAGTAGATTTTACGGGTGAAATGCCGTCAAACATTGATAGGAAATGAACGGAAAGATCTCAAATAAACTTTTTCTACATTGAAAACCGCAAATCAGTTTGGTTGCCAAAACAGTCATTTTCACATGCGTATTTCTAAAGTTAAATTGCTAAATGAAATCAAACACATATATAAGGAATTCAAAATATGCATTCAAAGATGCTGTGAGTGATATGTGTTATTCCACACTGGTAGTATTACTGTTTGGTTAAACACACAAGCACCAGTCTTAGTTGCCGGAAGAACAGGCTTTTATTGCAGGCTTGAGCAGTCACGAAAATCCCCCGCTTCCTGTCCGCCGCTCAGCTCCCCTAAAGAACACATTTATAGCGACACACGAGCACTTAAATATTTACTCTTATTGTCTCTGCTATAGTGGGTAATATAGGGGTGTTATTTCACGTCTAGAAGGCTCTAATATAGTTACAACCATATTTTATAGATTGTCTGTGCTGTAAATATGCACAAATATTTATGCATAAGGAGTCCTACTATCAGCACTATTAAAAAGAGATAATTGTATATCGTAGGTTTATTTGGCAGATTTTGTCAGTGATTTTGGAATGTGTTGGTTTTAGTCAAATGTGGTTCAGAAAAACAAAGACGGATGCATGGAATGGTTTTCATGGAATGGTTTTCAAAAAGTAGAAACGTAAGAAATATTAAATACCTGAAATTAAGGTGAAAATGTCACTTTTTGACCATTTTTCCATGTTCAAAAATAGGCAAAGTAGTCTTTTGACTTTGATCTGACATATTTAATCAATAATGGTCAACCCTCCCGTTATGCAAATGTCGACGTTTTTTTACCCGTCTTAGATTCCCAGTGTTTGCAGTGTCTATATTTATATATTGTATCTTCTATTTATGTTTTATATAAAAGAGCAAACGCAAACCAGATGGGCTACATGATCCCCTTTGAAAGATGAAGCAAAGAGCGACTCCGCTAGGATTTCATGTTTGCGAGCTGGGAAAGTCGGGAGGATGCGCGACGCAAAGGAGGAGAGGGACCGAACTGGTGCGACTGGGTCAGCGCAAGAGGGAGAAATCACTTTTGAAAGGGTGGGGCGGAGGGACGTTGAGAAAGAATGGGAGGGGAGATTAGCGTCATTAAAGAGCCCTAATCCTCTGACTAGCGTGGCTGGCGCTAAAATGGGGGATCACACGGCTTTTTAACGCCGCCTTTGTCAGTCGGCCACGAGGGGACCCGCCAAGACAAGGCCGGGCGGCAAACTGGGAGAAGAAGTTGCGAGGAGAAGCGGGGAGCGGAGGAAAATTTTGGTGAAAAGTTCAACCTCCAGAGGAAGGACATTAAGGGGGGACGGATGCTCTATCTTTTTGTAGTTTAAAAAAAGTGGGGGGGTTAGGGTTGGTGGATGCATGCTGCTCCCCCGCCCCTTCCTTCTTTTTGTCTTCCTCTCGTGCAAACGAAACCAACGAGAGGAGCGAAAGTGGAGGAGCGCATGGGCCCCGAGTGTTCTGTTCCCGCTTTATCTCTCGCTCTGCAGTCTCCTCGCACGTCATCCCCTCCCGCTGTCCCCTCCGTCTTCATCCCCTACTCCCTCCCTCTGTCGGCTTTCATGCCGCTCATCACGGCGCTCCGTCCATCCATCCCGTCGTCTCCAACAGTCGGCCCTCCCGCCGCTGGCCCCCGGGGGTCTCAGCCTGGGCGCCTTGCATGTGAAGACACAGGAACGCCGCAGTAGGGAGACGATGTCGTTATTTTAATGCGACAAAATATATACTGTATATATCCAGGATGCGCCCAAACGATACAAACGGTGCCATGTTTGTTGCATGTGGGTTTATTTTTGAATTTCGTTACTCATAGCAGGTGGTTGTTGTCGACATTTGCCCATTGAAGTGCTCATGGTTTCATTTGTTTTCCCGAAAATTGGCTTTGTTGAACGTTTAGCTGTCGTTCTGCTTATGTGGCTTCGTAGCGTGTCTTTATTACTAATGGGTGTGCTGGAGCCTACCCCAGCTGACCCCGAGAGGCGGGGTACACCCTTGGGTTGGCCGCCAGCCGATCGCAAGGCACATCCAGACAACACCAGCGTCCGCACTCACATTTAGAGCGGCCAACTAACCTAACGTGGATGTTTTTGGAATGTGGGAGGAATCCAGAGTACCCGGAGAAAACCCGAAGAGAATATGCAGAGTCCACACAGAGATGCACAAATGGAGATTCAAACCCAGATTTTCATCCTAAACTGCGTGGCTATCCACCAAGCCCACCATGCAGCCCAAGACGTGGACAAAGACTTGATCCTCAGTGTGGTCTCTCACTTGTGTAGCACCCTTATGGCATCAAAGCGGGTTCAGTATCTTCTCCAAGGGTACCTCCACATGATCACAGGGGGGCGGAGGACCGAACCAGCAACCTTTAGGTTGGGAGACAAACACTCTTACCACCTGAGCCAACTTATTATTAAACAGCCATGCTTCGTGGTTAACCCATTCCAGACCCGACAGGCATTAGTGAATTTCCACGAAATAATATTCCCTATATTTACAAAAAAAAATCATAGCATAGAAAACCTGTTTACAACCTTCTAAGTAAGGTTTTGACACCTCCCCAGTCGCTCCACCTTGTCGTCAGGTCACTAACCAGAACATCCACGGGTCTCCTGCTGACCCTCCTATCCCTCCGCCCTCCACCTTCAGATGCTCCCCAGGCCTCCTGTGATTGCCCCAGGCTGCTTTTGGAGAGTGCAGACAGGAAGTGATCTCTCTGGGCGACCCTGAACACACTCATCATTGTTACTTCCTGGGGAAAAAAATGGACGTTCATCTGTACCGTGGACGTGTTTAAGGAAAAAAAAAATCATAGCAGTGAGGCTGATGGGGGTTCGAAAAAGTTGACGTGACTGAAATCACGGAATAAAAGAAGAAAGAGCCCTACCTGGCTCTGTGATTATCATGCGAGTCGGCATGGCAACCGCTAAGCCAAGCTCGGCTTATTGGTTGCCATGCGTCACGAGAATCGCACAGTGGGAAGGTTTATTTCAAACCACCTGTTGCGTCAAGTATGATGGAACTGTAAAGAAACCCAACATATTCCTGAACAGTAATATGGGGTCACGGACACAGTCAGGAGATTTGGAAGATCTGGGTTGTCGGACATCTCATGTTTTGCATGCCCCCCCCCTGCGTTTGTGGGCTTTCTCCAGGGCCACTCCAACCACTCATGGTTGGAGTGTCTACAGTCCAAGGTGTACCCTGCTTGTCGCCCCAAGTCAGCTGGGATAGGCTCCAGCATACCCATTTTTTAATTGATTTTTCGGAGACACTCTGATTGCACGGCAACAACGTGGTTGTGGTCCGACTGGCAAGCAAAGTGCAAAAAAAATTAAAAAACTAGATCTTCATTCCAATAACATACAGTAGTGTTCAAAGTAATAGCAGTCCAATGTGACTAACCAGATTAATCGCGTTATTATTTTTATATACTTTTTATATTTGGCAAACAAGTTACCTGTAGGTGCAGAGGATTCTCAGAAAACAGTCGACCGACTTGTGGCGCCTTTCAGCTGTTATTCCACTACGAGATTCTTTAACAACATTCCACAATTCATGAACATTTCTTAGTTGTGCTTCATAAACAGAATTTTTTATGTCATCCAACAAGTTCTTCATTGGGTGAAGGTCCGGCAATTGGGCTGGCCATTTTATAACATAACAACATAACACGATTTTGCTGCTTTACTAGTGTCTTTGGTGTCATTGTCTGGTTGAAACAGCCATTTCAAGGGCATGTTCTCTTCAGCATAAGGCAACATGACCTCTTAAGTATTCTTCTTCTGCACATGCCTTTTTTTAACAGAGGGACTTTGCGGGGAATTCTTGGAAATAGATTAGCTTCACACAGATGTCTTGTAACTGTCACAGTACTTACAGGTAACCCCAGACTGTTTTTGATCATCCTGAAGCTGAAACTGTCTGAGCCTTTGAAATTCAGGTTACTATTCCATTCATTTAGATGGTTGTCTTCTGTTTTCTTCCACGTGTTTCTAGTTTTGCTCGCCATTTTAAGGCATTGGAGCTCATTTTAATCAAAGTACTCTGTTCTTCTGAACAATGTCTTGAACAACCAATTTTTCTCCGGCTTTTAAAGAGAAATGCATGTTCAACAAGTGCTGGTTTCATCCTTAGATAGGGGCTAACTGATTGACACCTGATTTTGATTGAATGTCACACTAATTTTTAACACACCCCTTCCAACTAATTGCTCAATTGCACAGCCTTAAGAGCGTGCATGTCATGGATGCTGGGTCTTGTTTGCGTTGTGAGAATCTACTGCACCTACTGGTAACTTGATTGCCATGTAGCAATACAACTACACTGATAACAGTGATTAATCTGGTTAGTCACATTCACTCCTATTATTTTGAAGACTACTGTACATACTATATGTGAATTGCTGCCATCCTTCTAGGTCACATGGGGGGGTCAGTAGGGACAAACACTACATACGTGTTGCAAAGAGCGCAGACCAAAAGAACGGTAATGCGGTCTGTCCAGGGACCGAACCCTTGAGGATACTTTGGATGGACAAACACACACTATGCAGCCCGCGGGGACCCTCACCTTCTGCCCTGGGAAAGGGTCCGGCTGCTTTGAATGCTTTTGGGTGCCAACTGCTCCATATGGGCAGTGTGTGTGTGTGTGTTTGTGCCAGTGTGTATGGGGGCAGAAGGTTAGGGGCAGGGGGCTAAGGATGGGGTGGGCGGACAGTTGACTTTGTCCGTATCCTAGTGCAAACTGTTCTATACACACAGGGGGTCCCCACACATTGGAGATTCAGCACTCATAGCCCTGCATTTGTTTGCTCTTCCTTGTAAGTTGTTCATAATTTATAGAGACCCAATAATACAGGTGACATGTACAGCAAAAATATACACCTGTTTAAAAGCACACCATTTTTATATGTTTGTGTCTTTATGCTTTTTGTCAAGCATTCAGCAGTCCCTGAACGCACCATAGCTGTGCGCTGTCGGCTTGGCCAGGTTAGCAAAAGCTTCCGACAGCCAGTTAGAACTTACAGTGAGTTGCGCACAAGTTAATATATTTTTATAAATATGTACTAGAATTACAAGAGGCAAGAAATGCCTTTAGGCGCTGGCCTGATGACCAGGCTAAAGGCTGCACCGTGGGTCCGATTCCATCCGATCACCTTGCAATATAGATGTATCTAGATTTTTAATACTTGAAATGCGTTTAATAAGTGGTGTGAAGCATTTTTAAGGCTTAAACCTGGTGTGTGTCGCGAGCGAATAATTGAAAGGGAGACGGGGGAACTTGTATTGCAAATGCTGATCTAAAATCGTATTTTTGACGGGAACATCTTTGCTGTTCGGGCCGTGACACCAAAACCGTTGTTATAGCTGAAGAGAACCAAATTTTCCATCTTATTTTCAGCGTGAGGAGGATGTCCTGTGATCACCAGCGGTCAGGCCAGCAAGCAGAAAGCACCTAAAAAAGGGTCAGCGGCTCTATTCCCTTGCCGACCAATTCCTCATCGCTCCCTCTCTCTGTCCCACTTTCTGTCCATCTTGTCTGCTGTTTGTTCGCTCGTAAATGAGGACCAGCTGTCAGGCAGAGTGTTAGATAAACAACAACACCGTGCCAACAACGTAAACACCGCATATGGACACAGGAAGGTAAACACGCACAAACCCACGACCGCCGTCGGCCGCGACGCGGGGCCACGACCGCCGTGGGCCACGTTCGGTGGGACGACGGGCCGCTCGCTAACCCGGAAACGGGTTGACCTGAGTCACGCGTGCATAAAAAAACCCAGTTGTTGGATGTTTACACGAGTAGTCACGGATGGACCGGCCGGGCCGGACCCATGCGCAGGCTGGTGAATAATCCCAGCCCTGTTACTTTCCAAGTGCTGCCTTACGTCATCGGCGTTGATCATCCAACGGATCAACTCGTGTGTCGGTCTAGAAATGGACCGGGTGATTTGGATGGATCGCGCAGACGCAAACACCAGCCCTTCCTCATTAACCCGCGTTGTAAACGGGACCTATAAATAAGTGATGCAGGCAGCTGGAGCTCGCCTTTCAAAACATAAACACGCAGTTACACACATATGCGCGCAGGTAAATAAACAAACCCTTTTTTTTTTTTTTGCAACTTGCAAAGGAAAAGCGCTGAGCTTTTCTCCTCTAGCCAAAGCCTGATGCAATGCAGGAACAGCAACTCCCACGATGAGGCTGCTGAGACTACAAAATGAGTGGGAATGAGAGACAGACAGGAAGGCAATGAGGCTCAGAAGACCCGGGGGAGCTTGATAGAGGGGGGTCTTGTGCTCAGGGGAACCCAGCAAGCAAGCTGCGAGAGGCGGGTACCTCCAGCCTGTCGTTCCTCTCCCCTCCCTTCCCTTCTGGAGGATAGGAGCCTGGACAGCCCCCCCCCCCCACTAGTCACAACTCGTAAACCCCCCCATGAGTGGAATTCATGCACACACACACACACACACACACTAAAGAGTGGTTCTCAGGGGAAAGGAGAAGCAGAGCAGAACACCTGGACCTGCCATTAGTGGCACATTCAGGGATTAGGGGCACAGACGGCAAGAGAGAAGGCACACTGGGATTGGCGCTGATAGGCTGAAAGTAATAAATAATAAACATCCACAAGCCTACACTTCCAACACGGATGGCGGAATAGGAGTATTTTCCGCTTGGAAATGCTAGTGCTCTTCTCTAGAATGGGTGTAATTATGACACGTAGATGCAGCAAAATAATGTGGCGCAATTCGACTCCAAAACTACAACCACGAGTTCCCCACGCTCACACCCACAATCCCACTAAGGAGTCACTGGGGTGGCTTTTTTGCCACCTGGACGGCGTGCGGCGTGGAATAATCACTCATGCAATAAACCTCCAGCTCCCACGAGAGAGCCGACATTACCAGCTGGGGGTCAAGGACGGCGAGAGATTAAAAAAAGGAAGAGAGAGGACGGCAAACAACGAGGGAAAAACGTCGTTTTACAGAATCTGCCTAAAAAATACCAGAATTTTTTTGGTTTTGTTCAAAAAGTAGCAAAAATTCTTGATTTGTATGAAATTAGAAATGCAAAAATTCAATCAAATGCAAAAATTTGCCCAGAGGAGCCGCGGAAGCGGAACTCGAGTCGAGCATCCCCGAGTTAGCAAAATGTGCTTTGCAGAAGAGTGGGCTCGGTGGGAGGCGTACCTGGATGAGGGCCGGGGCTGATGGGAGGCGGGAAACCCAAGGAAACACTGCAGGAAAAGACGCAAAGTCTGGAAGATCTAGAAAGCTTTCTGTGCGGGTTAGAAGTCCAGAACTCAATATAAAGGCCCGAAAATGAGAATAATAGGTCCCGTTTACTCTTCATATTGCACTGCGTCAACATTCATGGCATTTCTTCATTGTTGGGCTGTACAGAACGCAGTAACTCTGTGTGTGTGTGTGTTACATTCACACCCTCCACACGTCAACTCCTTCTACAGCAGTGGACCTCAGTTACCGTTGTGCAGACAAGGAGGCCAACATATGCCATCAAGGCGGGTTGGGAAGGGAGTAACCCCCCAAAGTAGCAAGTCCACTGTGACGTCGGAGACGGAGACGTTTAAAAACAACTGTCTGGAGAAAAGGGCTGGGGGACGAATGAAAGACCACACACTGGCTGCAACAAAGACCAGTGCTCAGACACACACAGGGAGGGATGTATGGGCAGAAACAAAGACGGGTTTAGGACTTAAGTGTGTGTGTGTTGATTGGAAGAGGGTGTGTGTGCGAGCTGGTGACATGAAACAGATCAAAGTGTGGAAAGGTCAGCAGGGCAGGGAAGGAGAGGGTCCCCATAATTGCAACCTACATCTGCCAAGTGGAAGCGCATGTGTGTGCGTGTTTCAAATCCGTGAAAATTGGCAGAGACAGATGAAATGATAACAAGTAACACAAGAACTAAAATCATTCCAAGCCAAGCAGGAAAAGATGGCCGGGTAGATGTGGTCCAGTCCCCGTGAGGTGGGCACAATGGGAGTGAACACATCAGGACACAAACACAGCGGGCTTGGCCGGGTCTGCGGCCGAGGGGTGCACATCAATGGAGACCGCTGACTGGAAAAGCTGATGGTGGTGGGACCCAAACTAATAAGACCGGTTCCAAACACAAACTAAAGGGCGGGTCATTTCTTAAGCATGCACACAAATTATCACCCACAACGTTGAAAGAAAGCGACAGAACAAAGGAAGAACGCCATGGAGTCCTCCTAGGAAAGGGGATGCCAACACGGGGAGGATCCAAAGCACCTTAAAACACACGCGGCAGAGAAAACGCTGCAAACTAAAAGTGCGACGCGCATCTTTGGTGTGATTCCTGCACCTTTGGACTTTGTTTTTCGGGTCCGTCTTTGCCTTGATTTACAAAAAAACGTTGAAAATTGGGCTGAGTTTGGTCCAACTGATTTGGTCCAAAAATTTGACGCATTCCATCCAAAATTATGGAGACGCCTTTTTACCTTTCAACCAAATCTCAACGTTATTTTTGCTGGGAACGCTTGGAGATGGAAACACACTTCCAAAAGACTTCCCGGCTGCAAAATCCTCCTGAAAGGAGCATCACCGCCACCTAGTGTTGTTTGATCCAACATCAAAAAAGCCCGTGTGCGTTCAAATAATGCTTGCGTTCGCATTTAGCCCTTATTTCATATATAAACAGATTTGGGCCGGTGGATGTTACTTTACTGGGTATGGAAAATAACACTGCCTTTTTTTTTTAATAACTTCAGGAACATTGTTTCTTATGAATTCTCATCTGTGGCTGTACCGCTCCATTCCTCCATCCACCAGCATCGCTCTCTCTCTCTCTCCCCCTCGATCCGCCGCCTCCTCTCTGTGGAGGAGCAAGCGAAAAGCACAAGCATGCCCCAAAATTAATTTAAACGGTGGAATTAAATTAAAAGCACAGCCTCTGGAGTTTTATTATGTACTAATGTTTGAACCGTTAACTTGGATTGTATGACTAAAACATGAATAATTAACGACTGACGGGGGGCTGTTATTGTATCAGGAAAGACGATCACATTGTGCGACTTCCGAGGATTTATTAAGTCTTGGAATGTGCGGGTCGGGGAGGTAGGACGCAAGCAGAAGGTACTTTGCAAAACATCGCAAACCACACGATGGAGATTTAACGCTCAAGGGGTTCAAAAGAAAGCCCTTGTTTGCCGATAGGAAGGCTGCCGTGTATTGCACAGTACACGGAGCTTGCGTGGACAGGAAGGTCTGGACAAAGACAACGGCATCACCTTTGGAGTCGGCTCCTTCTTTGCAGCTACAGCGTCCACTGTCTGTGGGAATTTGTGATTTTGTCCGGTCAGAGGTGGCTTATGTTGGGACCTGAGAGAGGCCCTGGCGGACAATCTCTGTTCTGGTCGATAGAAAAAGTGTTTGATGGACTGAGGTCCGAGTTGTTTGCCAGTTCTTCCACAGCAAACGCATCCAAAGACGCCGTTAGGGCTGTGCTGTGTGTAGGTGGTCCTCACACAGAATGACATACTCACTCACGGTGCAAACACATCACATCCACAGCAAGTTAACGCACCACGTACATCTACTACTCCTCTGTGGGTGATAAACAACTAAGTGCAAAAAATAACATAACTTAAAACTGTTTTTACCTAATGCCCGCAAGGCATGATGGGTAGTCCAGCGGCAAAATCAATATGAACTATAAACAATAAATCATTGGATAGTAACAGTATGTTAACTCCTTGTTTACTTCTGACGACCTCCGCAACACGGCGAAATGTTGGCAGAAAGAGTTCCACATGCTACCCGGCATGCCTTGCGGCGGGAATGTAGCGGTGTTTTTTTGGCATGGATGTCGTGTGTACATACAGTATTTATTTTCATGTATTGTAGGTGACTTTGTGCATTGTGTGTGCGTTGTATTGTGATATTACAACGTTTTCTTGTAAAGTTACAACTCTTTAGGAAAAAGTCCCAATTTGACAAACACCCGTGAGGCGTCAAAGGCTAAAGGTTACACTGCGGGTCCGATTCCATCTGCTCATCAATCATACATTAGCGGTGTATACATTTTTGGTTTTGTGTCCAAAATAAACATTTTTAAGGGCCCGCTCGTGTATTTTCACCATTGGCTGGCGGTCTTGGACTTTTAGTCAACCTGGCTCAAAGAGAGAGAAAGCATTCAGCGTTTGTGTTATGCATGCATTGCTAAACTATTAACCGTCTCTTCATGTCTCTAATACCAAACCCCCACCCTTATCAGTCGGCGAGCAGTCAGCCCCCCGCATCCCTTCTTGCAGCTGCCACTGCAGCATTCGCCACAAACCGTATTCTCAGAGGACGAAGTCCCCGACAGAGGACAAATACCCACATCTACTCAAAATGTATAACAAACACAGACGCGTATCTCCGTGCCCAAGACTGAAGAGTTCTTTACTCATATTCACACACAATTTTATCTGCTTATTCGCAGGCCGCATGTTTTGGCAGCTGACGAGGGGCAGCGGGGCGGCGGATGGGGGGTTGGGTACCCACTTAGCCTCCCACCCAAAACCCCTAATGTCCGCCATCAAGTACACTCCCGCTACAACGAGCTCTCGCCTCCGATCGACCTAAAGAAAGGGGAATTGGACACTCCCATCCAGTCGGGGTCAAAGCATCAAACATCTCGAACCGTCGTCTCCGGGTGGACTGCCCTCATCGGGGCAGGGGAAGAAAAGAAACAACAAAAGTCAAAGCCCGAGGGCGTAATTGGCGCGTTGGTAAAAATGCTTATCTTTGCACAGATCGCTCAAACTGTGACACCTCTGACTTCGGATCACCACTTGCAATAAAAGTGACTGTTCTGTTGGAATTACGAGATTAGACTCGGTTCCAAAAAGCTCCCCATCGTTCACGTCGCCAATCGTTCATCAATCCAGCTTTATGCCCTAAATATGCCCGGCGCGCCTGCTAAACCCGTTTCGAGTATGCGATGTGTACGTACTCACCGCTAACGGCGTACGGTGTTTGATGGAATCGAAGCACAGCACACGACTACGGTGCGTTCAAGGACCGCCGGCAAAGGCTACTCTCATACTGCACGGTGTGATTCCCGATTTGGATGTTTTGTGTTTTGTTAACGTGAACGCAAAGAGCGCCATCACTCGCAATTCCGTGTGTTTTGGGTGAAGTGAAGTGCGATACCGACGATGTCATTTCTGATTCCATACTTGGTCAAATTCCGGTTGCAATTCAATATTATGTGCACGTTCACCTAACGTGTCTGGTAAATTTGAAAAGGTAGTGGACAGTATTCCGAATCATCACAGCCCAAAGAAAACGAGACGTCATTGAAATGTACTGATTTACTTTACACCCTGAAGTGTACATTGAGGCAGTGGGGTGATGCCAAATAGCCAAACTAATATAGAACATGAGAAAAAGCAAAGCACAATACATCTGAAGTATCAAAGGTATCTATTTAGAATTGAGAATCGACTTCAGAGCATGAAGATCGATTGCATTTCAGTATTGATCCATTACCAGCACGCTCTCCGTAACGCGTTCGTGGCGATTCCGAGGATTTTGTGCCACAGGAGTCGATATTTTCCCAAGCAAATGATTCCGCGTGGATGATGAAGAACGATGGCAAGAATTGTTGGTACGGAAGTTTGTGTTGCCACGTCCGTTCCAAGGTGCGTGTGGTTGGAGCGGTGAGACATTGCCGAGAGCTGACACCTCATAAAAATCCCTTTTGGATGAGAAGAACTTTTGCCAACATCGGTGAGTCCCTTCGTCCAAGTCTTGCACGATGAAGTGCACCTTCCCATGATGAGTACCTTTACACCGCACTCCACATGACACGTGGGGGATATCATGTTGATTGTTGATTGACTGATGCAATCACTCCATGGATTGATCAATCATCATTCGTCATCGATTGAGTTCTCCTAACCCCCCCCCTTCCATTCCAACATGGTGGTTGTTTGTGTTGTTTTGTTGTTTACTTGAAAGCCCCATCCCACCGCACCCCCCAGCAGACCCCGCTCCTTACTTATTTACCAGTGTGTTTTCCATCACATTTGAAAAATGAAGAGCAGTTTGGTTAATATTTCAAGACGTCCCGCTTGCGCTGGAGAGAGCGAGGGAGACAAAGAGAGTGGAGGAGATAAAGACGTGAGGGGAAAGGCAGGGAGAGGAGGGAGGAATTCTCTTGTTTGTTCACGCCGATCTAGAAGATGGGAAGAGAAACGCACATAACCGCAGTATGCAGTACATCCAGCGAACACAACGACAACAACCGTGGAAAAGGCACACGTTCCATAGGGCGACATGAAATACGGCTATGGGACTACCACCTTTCCGGGATGCCTCAGTAATCATCTGCTTACGCTTTTTCTACCACCGCATTCTGCAACAAACCATCGTTTTCCCCGCCAATCCACCGGAAGCTCGTTCCGGTGAATCCGGTAAAGGGTCAGCCCCCAGCCCCCAGAGTCGTGTGGTTTGGTCGGCAACATTACAGAAAACTGCTGGTTGCCGTTTTCGGGAGTCCAAGCTGATGTGTGTGGGTATCGTAATGTTGCCTAAAAGACGCAGATGTGCTTCCGTGCAGTAAAACAAAACCGAAGACGAATCAAACACCAAAATCGCTGTTCATTCACTGGATGGTGGATTATTGATGGATTCCATGTTGCCGCGCTATAGTTTGTTAGAAGATATTTAACTATTGGCCGCACGGTGGACGAGTGGGTAGCACATTGGCCTCACAGTCAGGAGGTTCAGGGTTGGAATCTCCGTTGGGCATCTCTGTGTGGAGTTTGCGTGTTCTCCCCGTGCGTGTGTGGGTTTTCTTCGGGTACTTTCCTCCCACAATCCAAAACCATGCACGTTAGCTTCATTGGCCGCTCTAAATTGTCCATTAGAGTGTGAATGTGAGTGTGAATGTTTGTTTGTCTATATGTGCCCTGCGATTGGCTGGCGACCAGTCCAGGGTGTACCCCGCCTCCCGCCCAAAGCCAGCTGGGATAGGCTCCAGCATCCCCGCCACCCTAATGAGGATAAGCGGCATAGAAAATGAATGAATGACGAACTATCTCATAAGAATTTGGCAGGATTTGGTTTCACACAAAAAGGAAGAACCCGTCCGACAAAAAATTGTCACAAAAAACCCGTCTTCACCATGCATTGAAACAACGTTGAGATTTGGTTGAAAAGTGAACGGTAATAAGACCTCTCTGTAAAGACGTCCGTTTCCTGTCTAAATTTTGCCGAAACGCGTCTATTTCCGGGCGATATTTAGACCAAACCGCTCGGCCCGACTTACAACGACTATTTCTGGGCTAAGTCAAGGCAATGGCGGACCGACCAGATTTAGCTCTAACTAAATTTAGACAGGAAAGGGACGTCTCCACGGAGACTTCGTCTTACCTTTCCCTTTTCAACCAAATCTCAACGTTGATTCAACGTATGGCGATGTCTTTTCAACGATTCTACACGATGCGATGCGGTGCACCGACCGTTTATCTTTAATATCCGTAGTAGGGATTGTATTGTGTTAATTATTATTAAAACATGTTTAGGAGGTCATAAGCAGGTTTTCTATGGTCTAACTACACAAATATTCCATTTATAATAAAGGAATCCCGCTTGGTGGGAACCAATTAACCGCCATGCAGTATATCTGGGAACATTTTCTACAGTGCCGTGCTAAATTGTTTTGCAACCAAGTGCTTTGGCCTCAGGTCTCTTGCACTCCCAAAATCTGCACCCATACCGTGACCACCTCACAGAAACGTATGCATAAAAACACACACTTGACAAAGGCCCTCCCTGAAGACGTCCTACTGTGGAGTGAATTCCAATCAGGCAATAAGCAGGACAGCTATTTCAGGGGACAAAGGACAGGGAGAAAAGTGAGGAGGGGTGGAAAGAGAGGCAGGGAGTGAACGGAGGGGGATGGAAACAAAAGGTTCTGGTAGCACCCAGGGGAGAAGGCCGGGAGCAGCTGACGTCAATGTGTGTGAATGTGTCTTTGGCATTGGGGTGGGGAAGGAATGGGAGTGGGAGGCTGGCAGTGTTGGCCTGTCACCCCCCAGGGAGCTCTCCGGGCAGGAAGAGAACAGTACCGAGCAGGCCTCCCAGCCCCCGCTTTACCGGGTGCCCAGACAAGCAGCCCGGCAGACGCAGATGAAACCCTGACTCCACGTCGCTTACTCACGACTTAATACCACAAGTAAGCATTCCCACGGAGAGACCGGTCGGTTATAGCGTGTGCTGTGGTTCCGGTCCGGCGGAAGGTCAATCCGACCCTGGCAACGTTACACTTTCATCGTTTCCACTTTGTCCATTCCTCGTCACCCTCCTCCCCATCAAGGTCTCCTCTCCCTCTCCCCAGAGTTGTGCTTTTCACTGACATTTGGCTGGACAAAGGCGAGTCACACCTGAGCGCTGGGTTAAAACTATTATAGGCCTTCTCCCTGCGGTACGCTGGCCTTTGCCACGACTGCCACGACTGAATCTGTGCATGTGCACGACTGCATGTACACCTGGGGGGAGAAACTTAGCATACGTTGACTTTTATGTTAAATTCCTGCTTAGTGTCGCTGTAGGCGTGTGTGGAGAGTGGAAGCTGAGGTAGGACTAAGTCAGAAATATATGCTTTGTTATTGTAAAATGTTTTGTGTCCATATAATATTATAATATATTATAATTGTGTGAATGTGTCAAGCATTCACACATATAAAGTTCTGATTGTTCTTATTCCGCCGTTTTTTTGTTGGGAGTTTTTTCAACCGACCGACACCATTCAGGGATCCAATCATGCAGCTCGTTCTAGCATAGTTTGCACCATTTCAGTTTTTCCAAAAAACCACCTGATTTTCTACAATTCACCTTTTTTTGACATTTTTTCGCCATTGGAAATAAATGGGAAATTTGATATTTCTCACAGTTCTCAACAGACAGAATGCTCAAATCTTTTTTTTTTTTTTTTGGTTCGCGACCAGGATGAAGTTAATAAGACTGTTGGGAATTTAATATAATTTAATTGAATGGTATAATTTACTGGAACAAATACTTCAGTTTAAGTTTGAAATGTAGGTCAGTGCTTTTGGCAATGATTAGGCCGGCAGAAAAGGCTTTGCTGTGACTGCACACCACTAACAGAACTTACATACGAGTTTCACTTTTGCAACTACGGTGCATTCAAGGGCCACCGAAAAAGTGGGAAATTTCAGCGTTTGACGAAAAACATTATGAGTGAATATAAAGACATGAAAAATAACTTTATCATGATGTATTTATAAAGCATTACATGACTTGCGGTGAATGAGTTTTTATGTCAGACAAAATGCAGGAAAACTTGACCGTAAATTTGCAGGCCTTCAATGTGGAATTTGCAGGGAATCACTGTTAAAAAAATGCATTAAAATGTATTTGTTGTCTCCAGAAATAACCATATTTGTGGGAAAGTGAATGCTCAAATTTTCAGTGTGCTACAGCACAAGAAATTGGCCTAATACAAAACGTCTGTGCTTGAAAGACTGAAAACCAGAGAATCCTGAATGGAAAAAACCCTGCAGTCTATCCAAAGGAAACTGGGTCTAAAGAGTCTGAAAACACAGACGGTGTTTTTGTATGGGATGGAAGAACCTAAGATCCAAAATGGGGCTTACCTCTTCCTGTGTCTGTACCGCCATACAAACATGGCTATAGAGAGGCCTGGTTACCTCTCATTTCTTGGAACACGGCCTTTTAAATGTCTTGTCTTTACCTCCATGTTCATGTTTTTTTTTACATAGCTGCAGAAGTTCTTTGGCAATTATTGCGAGGAACCGAAATACAAACGCAAATAAATGCTACGGGCAATAATAGTGAATTACGGCATCTGAAAAAAGTAGCAAAAAGTGCAGCTTCATATGAGTTTTGATAGAACTGCAATGAAGGGCATAACAAATGTCATGCCTCAAAGTGGGTAAGGGAGATAGAGGTGAAAAGAGATGGGGGTGTTGACAAAAAAAAAAAAAAAACAGGGGCTGCATTGGGGCCAGTCGCCACAGGGTGTGTGTGTGTGTGTGTGTGTCTTGGGAGGGCACAGTGGGGGGGTCTGGGGGCACGGAGGAAAGGATCAGAGCTTTGGGGCCAGCTCAGTGGGGAACAGAGGAGATTGGGAGAGAACGGAGGGAGGCGAAAGGGGGAGGACGGGAGTCAAGGGGTGAGTGGAGGGGATGTGGTCAGTTTCGGGTTTGAGAACCCGGCGGGGGGTTACAGGCGGGGAGGAAGGGATGCAGACACATGGGGCCAAAGAGCTTGGCGCAGACGGAGAGGAGAATGACATGTGACTCGTGATCCAAAGATGAGTATGAGGGATGAAGGACGAGAACAAAGAACGGGGAAAGGTATAAAGAAAGAGTGTACAATACCGGGGGGGGGGCATGTGTTCCACTTGAGAGGGAGAGGAAAAAAAAGAAGCTGGGAGGGAGAGAAAGAAAAAAGTCCCAGGTGTCAGCAAGAAAAAAGAAAAACGAAGGGGGTTTGAGGTTCTGGGGGTCTTGGTTGTTGGCAGGGGTGCAGGAATCCGAGGGAATGGCCTGTTCCTCATTATCCAGACACCCCTACACACACACACAGGCCCCTCGTGGCCCCATGACAACTTCATCCCGGCCCCCTTAACCCGTTTTTCACGTGAAACACGCACATGTATGGACACAAACCCAGACGTTTATATGTCATCTACATGACGTCCCACAAAACAACATTCAAAACAATGTTGGGTAAGCGAAGCCAAGGGTAACATCGGGTGTCCTGTATACTAAAAAGAGCGGGAATATGTCCTTCAGGTTTGATTTCAGCTTGGTTTGGAGACCCCTTCTGCAACAGGTGGTAACTACAAGTGTGGTCCTGCTTGAAGCTGCGCACGGCGTGAGGCTAAGAAGTGGCGCACACTGAAAAGGAGTAGGGGAAGATCACAAAGAAGTCATCTGGCGGCTTCTCCACATTCCGTGTTGCAGTTTAGTAGACCGCCCAAAATGTTTCCATTGGAGTTATTTCCAGAATAATAATAATGTTCTTAACGCTGTTCTTTTTGCTCCCATCTTTCGTGAGCTGACCACAAAGACCCGTCCACCCGTTTTCTAGTCTGCTGGAGACTGCTGGAGCCTATCCCAGCAGACTTCGGGAGAGAGGCGGAGCACACCCTGAACTGGTCGCCATTGCCGGTCCGCTGTATTTTGAAGATCAGAAAAGATCGGCTTCCGCCATGAGATCGGGCCGATCCGGTTGCAATAGCTCTGGGCCACACTCAAATATGATAGGTGTGGTAAATGCGCCTCGAAGCTTGTTGCCACTCGACTCCTCCCGCCCGGATGAAGGAGAACACGCTGTTGGACGCTGCATATTTGGCTCCGTAGTTAGAACCGTTCCCTTCCTCTGCCATGGTGCCGGGAGCTCGCATGGGAAGTGCCGTTCTAACCGCTGGTTGTTCTATTCTAAATCACCACAAATGGATACATAACCATGTCAAATGATTAGTCCTTCCCTGAAGGTTTTGTTATGACAGCTGAATAATTCCACGTCAGGATGGCTGTAATTCACTCAGCCATTTATTGCACGGCAACACTTTGAAGAGCTAATTAATAACCATATTTAATTCCACAGATTAATGTTGGTGTTTTATTATTTCAAAAGAAAAGGATCAGTATTGGATTGGACCAGATGTGGATCGGAACCAGATTTTCAAGATCGCCTGGCTGTGTGGCCACCACGACCTCAAAGATCTACAACTTTTCCTATGCACACAAAAGGCCTATTTCTCTCAAATAACGTTCGCAAATCTCCCATCTGTCCAGTAACTAAAGCAGAAAAGGAATTGAATGGTCCGCTTCACTTGAATATTCATTCATTCGTTTTCTACACCGCTTATCCTCACTAGGGTCACGGGTATGCTGGAGCCTATCCCAGCTGGCTTTGGGCGAGAGGCGGGGTACACCCTGGACTGGTCGCCAGTCAATCACAGGGCAGACAAACACATATAAACAAACATTCACACTCTAATGGACAATTTAGAGCAGCCAATGAAGCTAACATGCATGTTTTTGGAATGTGGGAGGAAACCGGAGTACCCGGAGAAAACCCACACACGCACGGGGAGAACATGCAAACTCCACACAGAGATGCCCAACGGAGATTCGAACCCTGAACATCCTGCCTGTGAGCCAATGTGCTACCCACTCAACCACCGTGCGACCCGCTTGAATATTTAAAACAATATTCCAATCAAACATGACCTTGGTGCGAAATTTGGAAATTTGGAATGAGAGTAATGACTCGGGGCAAACATCAGAGCTCATCGTGTGTTCTTGCTTTGCTGCGGTGAGGCAGTGCAGTCTGGATAGCGCGGACTTATGAAAAACCCAGCGATCCACACCAAAGATGGGCCGGTTCTCCAACGCTTTGCCTTTTTAGGCTCTCGCGTCGAAAAGTCCGGAGTCTGATGGACTGAAGGACTATGGGAAAGGGTGCCATGGCTTTGCTGCAAGAACAACTGCCGTGAAGATCGGGGGTGCGCTCATCCTCCGATCTCCGTTCAAAAATGCAAAAACCGACCCTTTGATTAAGACAACGATATGAAAGACGCGCCAGACCGGAAGCGATTCCTCCCTGAAACGCCGTGTCTGGTAAAAGTGTTCCATCACGGCCGCAACAGCGAGAGCAAAACTCACAAATCTGAAAACTAAACAGAAAATCAGGCCGCAGACATCAGGCAATTTATTTATTCAAAGATATGTAAATGTATATCTCCTTAATCTGACTGTGTAAATATTTGATCAATAAACACAAACCCGGAGACGGAAAACGCAGAAAAGACGCGAAACCCCTTTCGGCTGAATTTTTTTCTTCCTGATGAATGTTTGGAAACAGAAGCCGAAACGTTCCTACGCTCGAACGCGCGGCCCCGGACCGCTGGCGTCGGCCGTTATCCGTGTACATCCACAAATATTTACCCTCGGCTAGAAATACACACGCACGGCGCAAGGACGCCGAGCAAGAACGGCAAGATGAGAGGGAAAACAAGAGAAGTTACATTTTTAATTGAGTGCTTCTTTTCCTCTGAGCAAAGTGGGGCTGAATATGAGGGGGCGAGCCGGTGCCAACACACACACACACACACACACACACATTTTTCATGTCCTTTGGCAAATTCCTGGTTTGGCTATTGCATTAAGTGAGAAGAAAGGAAAGAGAGCTGACATAGCAGAGGAAGAGGTGAGGCAGGGGAGAGAGAAAACGTCCCCACAGAGTCTTTCTCCCTTCCTGGAGCGGGCTCGGGCCCCCGCAGCGCCGCCTGTGTAATTTCCAGCGGCGGTGAATGCGAGGTATTAATAAAAGCCTCGCGGGGAAGAGCACGCCATATAACCCTACATTTTCAGGCATTATGAAAGGACGCCCCTAGGGGTCCTCGGGCTCAGATTTCTGAGATGCAGGCATTGTAAAAAGACGCCCCCCGGGGGAGAACCCCGCAATAGAAATCTGCTGAATTCAAAGCATTTCCAGAACCCCGGTGGGAGCCATTACTCCCACCGGAGGAGGAGAGATCTTTTTCACGCTCTCGTCCCTTTTTTTTTTTTTACCAAACATGTGTTGCTGACATGTTGACAGATTGCTCAGCGAGGTGTTTAGGTGCATGCACAAGGCACGTCTGCTGAGACGCCGGCAACCCCCCCCCCAAGCGCCCCCCAATCCCGAACTGCAAACCTCTCAACGCACCCAAAACTGCCGCCATCCATATTTCATTAAGGAGAAACTAGGCTGAAAGAGAGGGAGAGAGGATGGAAAGAGTTTGGGTGCAAGGGAGGAAGGGAAGGAGGATGGGGGGGCGACAGGAAAAAAGGAAGATAAACAGAGACAAAGCGGGATCAAGGGAGGGGGGCAGGAGGAGAGGACAGATAAAGAGAAATAGAGCGATGAAGTCAGGGGAAGGAGTGCGGTGAAAAATGAACCCTGCGATGAAAAATGACTCCACAACAACCCTTCTCCCTCCCAACACGCTGTGGACCCCCCACCCCCCACCATCTTCTTCTTCTACTGCTCTCTCTCTTCTCCTCTGGTGCCGAGCTCCTTCTCCCTCCCTGGAAAACCTGAGCAGCAGCCGGCTGTGTCTGCGTGCGCGCACTTGTATGCATGCCAAGGGCTTAGCGCAGGAATCTTCAGGCCACCCCCGGGGTACACCCCCCGCCCCCAAACACACTTGGAGTATGGAGGGCAGTCAAGCCAACGGGGAACAGAAAGACACTGAAAACTGGAAAAAAAGGGTTCTTTTGTCAGTCGCTTGCATCTACTGGACGACACGCACGCGCACGCACACACAGAAAGGGGTCAGAGTGCAGGAGGTAATTTAGTTTCTCACGAAGCCCCTCCTACCTTTGCTTCTACTAGAAAGTGATCTGTGGTTTTAATAAGAGTCTTGGCCCTAACAGGACTCAGCTGCTATCCTGTCGACAGACACAGCGAGGTGCATGCTTGTGTTTCACAGTGTGTGTGTGTGTGTGTGTGAGAGAGAGAGAGAGAGAGAGAGCGAGAAAGGCAGCGGGTTGCAACAGACGGTCGGGGCTCAGCAGAGGGGAGATGTCCCACAGGGGACAAACCAGTCACCCAAGGGCCCCTGCACTAACAGCCCTGCTCTCCTCCCGACGCTTTCCATTTCCACCATCTTTTCCCTCCCCGTGGTTCTCCTCACCTGGCTTGCTCTTTCTTCCTATACTTTGATTTTTAAGCTGCCCGACAATTTCCCCCACAAAAAAAGGGCAGCTACACGCGCTCAATTAACAAAGTTACAGAATGCGCACCCCCACATCCACCCAAGATGCGACGAGCTGGGTTAATGACTCGCTATCTGTCACTGACAGCAGCCGTTTGGGCCCTCCCGCTTTGACAGGCGGGGGCAATGTTTACGTCGTTTCCACTCACTTACGGACATTACTCACATTGTCTCGTCCGAGCAAAGCCAACACCTCCTATGGGACACCGTATTTGTGCACGTGAGGAGGGCGTCTTGCACCAGAACCGTCTGACGCGTGTGTACATCTTTGAAAATGGCCCGGTTTCCATGTTCCCACTAGTCCTCGATTTACAGCTGCGGTGATTCATTGATTGACTGATTAATCAACTGGTAATCCACTTTAAATATTGAACTATCCACTGATTTCAGCCCCTTTTTTTTAATGTCCAAACTGTGGTGAGACCAGCCATGTTGTTTGGTCAGTACCACTGAGGAAAAGAGGAAGCAGAGCTGGAGGTAGCAGAGATGAAGATGCTGAGGTTCTCTTTGGGTGTGACCAGGATGGACAGGATCAGGAATGAGCACATCAGAGGGACAGCACATGTTTTGGAGATAAACTCAGAAAGGCCAAACTGAGATGGTTTAGACATGTCCAGAGGAGAGATAATGAATATGTTGGTAGAAGGATGCTGAGTTTTGAATTGCCAGGCAGGAGGCCTAAAGGAAGATCAAAGAGGAGGTGTAAGGATGTAGTGAAAGAGCACATGAAGGTAGTTGGTGCAAGAGAAGAGGATACAGAAGACAGAGTTAGATGGAGGCAATTGATTCGCTGTGGCGACCCCTGAAGGGATAAGCCGAAAAGAAAAGCAGAAGTCCCTAGTCCTTCATCAAAGCAGACCTTTTATTACAGCCCTCTGATTTCTGCGTTAACAGGAATCGCGAAATTTGCCAATTAAGAGGGGATTAACTGTTAAATACGGAATCTCGTGGAAATCGACATAACGTGAATGAACTGGTGTCATCGTGGGGAGAAGCAACACTTGTGTGGGGAATGGCTTACCCCGGCGGACGGCTCACCGGTGGCGGAATCTCATTACAAACACTATACCGTCCCCTCTTGAACTGAACTTGCCAAAAGTTGGCAAAACCTCCTCTGATGGAGCCTGAATGGACTTTTTAGCATGAATATATTTTCACCGTGTTTTTCACGTAACGAGCGTTTTACAAAGCTCGATGACGACGTGTCTTGTTTGCGTCTTGATGATCACAGTTGCGTTTTCTTGCACGTTTATTGTTGTAATGTTTTATTGACAAACATTTGCATTTTTAACATTAAGATATGCATATACAGATTTAACATTATTTTAGCAGAATATTTAAGCAGCAACCTGGTGTTTGTGTTTCCTCTGTGAGTTCTTCATTCATTTTCTATGCCGCTTATCCTCATTAGGGTCGCAGGGATGCTGGAGCCTATCCCAGCTGGCTTTGGGCGAGAGGCGGGGTACCCCCTGGACTGGTCGCCAGTCAATCGCAGGGCACATATAGACAAACAAACATTCACACTCTAATGGACAATTTAGAGCGGCCAATGAAGCTAACATGCATGTTTTTGGAATGTGGGGGGAAACCGGAGTACCCGGAGAAAACCCACACACGCACGGGGAGAACATGCAAACTCTACACAAAGATGCCCAACGGAGATTCGAACCCTGAACCTCCGGACTGTGAGACCAATGTGCTACCCACTCATCCACCGTGCGGCCCATCTGTGAGAAATTAAAAATGTGTTGTTGTTTTTTTTAATTCGGCTAATCAGGAAATAATCAACCAACTAATCAGTTAGTAAGATAATCATTGGTTGCAGTCTTAGTTCTGTTTTACAAAGGGACTCTCATAAATGAGTTAAAAACGTAATTTTGCTTGCTCGATAACGAGTTACCGCGGAAAAGTACGGCCGACACGCAGCAAAAGAATGCGGCGGGTGCCTCAAGCTGGTCAGGAAAAGAAAGCATGTGCCTGATCAGTCACACCAAAAACAGATAGCAACTTTTCACACTTCATTTTGTCTCCCAAGCGGCAGTGTGCCAAAGAAAAGGAAAGCCATCAACATGGAAAGGAAAAGGAACACTATTAAAAATGTCACGATCTGAGGAGCTGTCGAGCGGTTGACCCCGGAGATGCAAAGACGGTGGCACAGGGTTCTAAATAAAAAGTCAAATAATAAACAACAGCTGGTGCAGGAACAAAAAGTAACAAAAAGCAACAGAGGAAAAAATCCCGGAACATTCGCACAGAGATTTTGGGAGTGGCAACAAAGAAGAATCTTGTGACAGCCTGGGCGAGGAAAACGAAGGCGACTAACGTGATGAACCCTGTGATGATGCTGCCGCGGATAAACTCAACTAAGGGCAACGAGAAACAGCAGCGCCTAATTCAAATCAAGTAAAGCAACTGCCTCTTACCCACAGTGGGAAATGCAGCATTTCACAATAAGAGTGCAGGAAAGGAAGTTATACAGAGCCTGACCAAAAACTCAGACACCAAAATTGAATGCTCTTTTGGTCCTAACAGCTCGACTGTCGTGGTCATCACTTAGGAGTATTGAATGGTGAAGAATGCTAGAGGGGTCATGGATTCTGTGTGCTGTAACAAGGACATCCCTAAGGGATTTGACCAGAGCAGCCCGAGGCAACATTTTAAAAAGGTAGAAAAGACAACCACAGAGATCAAAGTAAGGAGTTGTTCTGTTTTTGTTTTTTTAACACTTGAATTTCATTTTTCTAATTAGTTATTTTGAAATACTTTACTTTATATGACCATTGTGTGTTCGGTGGACAGCGTGAGTGACTTGGTTCGTTTAGGTAGAGTTTCTGATTTACACTAAAACTCAACTTACATCACAGTCTAGAAACAAGGCCACACCAGGAAACTTCCAGGTGCAATTAAAAAAAAACAATTCTAAATAATTGCATCAAACTTTATTGTAAACGCATATCAATTTTTCAAAATATGGGCCATTATCTTATTTAAAAATGAATATACAGGTACAAATGCATATATTGTTTGTTGTGAGCAGCGCCCCTTGAACGCACCGCCGTGCGTGGGCTAATATGGTCCCGTGCTGCAGAGATAGACTACTATGCTGTATTTATACCCTTTTCCTTTCACCTCATATTGGGTCTTAAATGCTGATACAATGCGGTAATTGCAGAAAGGTATGTTTAGATGACCTCACCGACTGCTGATGTGCATATTTGTTGGAACACAACCTCAAGTTAACTAAATAGAACATTTCAAAAATTACATTAAATGAAAAAAAAAATCACCAAGTTCTAACTGGTGGATGGTGAATCTGTATTTTGCACAATATGTAATAAATAAGACGCGGTAAATAATTATACTTATTATAATTGATAATGAAGATATGAAGAACTTGGGGCTAAGCTGTACCTTTAAGAAACAGTCAGTAAAGACATTAAAGGGGCCACTAGAGGCATCTTTCAAATGCATTCATTCATTCATTTTCTATGCCGCTTATCCTCATTAGGGTGGCGGGGATGCTGGAGCCTATCCCAGCTGACTTCGGGCGGGAGGCGGGGTACACCCCGGACTGGTCGCCAGCCAATCGCAGGTCTTTTTAAATGCAAAATATGTAAATATTTTACGGCATATAGATATCGCCCTTGCGTGTTGTGGTCATCTCACATATTCGACGTATGGGCACCCGCTTCCCTTCAAAACGACGTGACGGAATCGAAATGAAATCATTCCCAGTGCCCATGAAGCCAAGAGGTTCTGTTCAGGTTAGGTGAATGTGAGCGTGCGCTGTGGCATAGAAGGGCCAGAGAATGTTCTCCATTTGATCTGCGGGAGGTTTTTTTTTTTTCCCTCCTCTCCTCTGGGAGCCGATGCTCCACATTCTGACTCCTACCGAGACCACCGACACTCCCGCGACTCACACTCTCTTGCTCCGGCGTTCCGTTGCACGCACAGCACACCCAGAGGACACGGGCCCACGTTGTAAAGCGCAAAAAGCAGCCACACGCGTAGCTTTAGAACTCGCCCTTCCTTTAGAAGAGACCCTTCGAGTTATTCATCTTTGAAGTCGCACGCCGACAAACTGCCCTGTGCTGTGCATTACCCCGATGCTCTATGCGGGGTTACACATATTTATCCGCGCCACGGTGTGTGTGCACGAGTGTGTTTGTCCAATTTGTTCTCAAATTAATGGTGCCTCTTTATAGGCCTTCTGCTAGAGTGCCACTGAATTACTTGGTGCTTCACAGTGGCACCTGGGACCCATTCAGTGTTATAGCTGTAGCTCCATGCTAATTTGGGACTCATTCGCCACGCGAGTATACGGGCTATGCTGTAACGTCATTTCCTCGAGCACGACAAGACCACTAATTAGCAAAACCTGACGCAAAATGAAACACGGATTGTTTTAGGTGGTTTTATAGCATTTACAGTAATATGGCATACCTGTACCTCAATAACAGTATACAGTAAATTCCCACATGTCGGGATTCGGCATTTACAGCCCCTCATTTTCCCAGATCTCGGGTCAATCTTACACTTGGAAAAACACACCTTAGACGTGATAAAACACATCTCATGTCATAAAACATCTCATACGCGATAAAACATGTCATAAAACATCTCATACGCGATAAAACACGTCATGTCATAAAACATTTACGCGATAAAACACATGTCATATCATAAAACATCTCATACGCGATAAAACCCTTCATGTCATAAAACATCTCATACGCGATAAAACACGTCATGTCATAAAACATCTACGCGATAAAACCCGTCATGTCATAAAACATCTTATACGCGATAAAACCCGTCATGTCATAAAACATCTCATACACGATAAAACACGCCTCATACGCGATAAAACACACCTCATACACAACAAAAGACATCTAATGTCATAAAACATCTCATATGCGATAAAACACATCTCACACTTGATAAAAAACACATTTCATACACAATAAAACACATCTCATACGCGATAACACATAAAAAATAAATGGTATACTAAAAAAAAAAAACCACAATTTATACATTCATGCCCTCATGCTGATAATGTTTTTTCTTCAAGCGCTGAAATTTCAATCTTTGTTGGACAACCATTGAACGCATCATAGTTGCTGTGAGAGCAGGATTACATAGGAAGTAAACAACAGCAATTAAAGAGAGATGGAGCAGGGTTCCCGAGCTGGACAGTGACTTATTGTAAGAACCTCATCAACATCAAGCTAGCAGGAAAGGCTTGGCGCGTAGCATAAAATAACACCCAAATAGCAATCTTTACATTTGTATTAGCCAAAATAGTAGCTATAATTAGAGCAACAAATACATATTAGTTCCTTGTTTGTTTTGTTTTTGTTTTTTCCTGGACAACGCGCTTCCTTAGGAGGCTATTGTCTCATCGTTGTATTGTAATGGCGGCTTTTAATGGCTTTACACTTGTATTACCCAAAATAGTAGCCATAATAAGACTAAATAAGCCATTTAAGATGTTAAAAAAAAAACTCCTGCTTGTGTGTGTCACAGTAAATGTGTTCCCCACGGAACCTTAGCGGCGTGCGGACAAATCTGTGGAGGACGGAAAATGTCGGTGGTTCGGACTTGAGTTTTAGCTTGCTGTTGGGTTACGGCGCCAGCCGTGGCACGGGTTATTATTAGGGCTGTCAGAAACTTCATCACAATTGTCAAAGAATTTCATTGTGATTAATCACCATTTATTTAATCACCAATTAATCACGATTAATATACCCATTTTTACAGAATTTTATTGAAAGAAAGATCAAAGACAGGACGGGATTTTGTGTATGTTTGTTTCACGTCTGGTCCCGTCTGATATTTGTCTCCCAGAACAACTACTGACACCTAGTGGCCAATGCAGAACACTACATTCACCATTAGAATGCTGCTTCTGCCTTGTCTTTGTATTTGAGTTCATTTTTGTGCTGGAAAATGCGTAATTTAGGTACAGATGATCTAGAAATGATTTATTAATGAATGACCATTTGAAAAAGGGCCTGTTCGGACCACAACGCAGCGAGGGGCGACGGTAGAAGAATCTGTAAACTGGTCGTGACCCAGATAAGAACAAGAAGACGTTGTGCATGCGCCACATTATAATCTGAAGTAAATATGGATGCCACTAAGGAGTAAGAGAACCTTTTTTTAAATTTGGGTATTGTGTTTATCCCTGGAAGGCGCAGCGGGTGTGCGTGAGTGTGTATGTACCCCGTGCGCCCCACGACACTGACTCCCCAGGAGCACGAAGGTTGGTAACTTAAAAGCATCCTTTAGTCTTTTCATTTAGGCTCCTCCACCGCAATAAGGAGACTGCAACGTCCCCGCAGCACACATGCACCGGCACGCCGCGGTGCATCCACGCAAGCGCACACCCCGCTGAGCTGCGGGATTACTCTGTAATCTCAGCCACTTTTTCTCCGGGGAGATGTTTCATCATTTTATTTCTTTCCTTTCTCCCGCTCGTCCCCGTGCCCTCCCGGCGCTCTCTCGCTGAAAATCATAGGCCACATCCGAGGCTCTGACAGCGACGCCGCATACAATCCAGCACACGTGTGGCCGTCTGATTCTAGCAGCGGGCTTTGCAAAGCACCCAAAATAGGAGTTTCTCGGAATCATGGCTTTGGGTGAATCAGCCACGGAGATCAAAAATCTGCAAAAGTCTGGTGGGCAGAGCTTGCGTTTCCCAAGTTTCAGTACGGGATGCTTACTCGGGTCCCAAATGGAACAAAGACACCTTTGTCGTATTATTGGTAGTACCACTGCAGAACCCGTTTAAGTCAACAACCCTCGGATTGGCTGACACAACCGAAAATTAGGGACGCTTCCGATTATCCGCGAGCGAGATTGGCCGATACCGATCACGTGGTATCAGCCCCATCCGTTTTCTATGCCGCTTATTCTCAGGGCACATACAGACAAACAATTTAAAGTCACCAGTTAATCAACCTGACATGCATGTTTTTTGGAATTGTGGGACAAAACCGGAGTACTCGGAGAAAAAAAACGCGCAAGGGGAGAACATGCAAACTCCCCACAGAGATTCTAACCCGGATCTGACAGATCTCCTGATTGTGTGGCCAACATGCTAACCGTTCGGTCCACACATGGATTAAGTAAGTAATGTTCATTAAATAACACACAGTAAAATGATACTTGGAAAAGGTAGTACCAGCTAGTACCAATGGACGTAATATCCACTTCCTGTGGGACAAAAACGAGCTCCAAACTAACCGCATTGCTTGTTTGGGGAGGGTGCAACCATTTCTGTCCCCCGGGACATGACAGAACGTAACTGAGAACCACTGCCCTACGCCAACCCCTAACTCAACTCCCCCGACGTCACTTCCTGTCAGCCCACCAATTGGGTAATGAGAAAATATTCCGTACCTCATTGGCTGGATGTGCAACACGTGGTTGCATCCGGTTGCGGCAGCAGCAGGTGAACACACATCTGCTGAGGGGTCCTACTTTAGAACGCACACTCTGTAAAAAGGCCGTCTTTACCGCTTTCAACAAAGCCCCCCGCCCTCGTATCAAAGTAAACACACCCTCCCAGACGCTTGGACTGCCTTGCAGGCTGTGAGAAGCGTGTGCGTGGACGTACGCTTAAGTGTGTGTTGGCTTGTTAAGTGAGCATTTGGATTAATCTGTAGGAACCAGATGCCCCCGCCGCCTTCCTTTCAATCCCTCCATTAATTACAGCAGTACTAATAACATGTGTGCATGTGTGTGTGGTATTCAAGTACTAAATTAGGTGTACTTTCAGCGAAATCCCAGTTGAGGCGGGAAATACAACAGCGTTGTTGGGCTTTTTTGGATGTATCCATGAAAGAACAAATCTCACCTGCTGGACAGTGGTTGGTTCTGTGTTCGGTGAGCTCGGCCAGACAGTCAAAGTCCTGCTGACAGTTGTCGCACGTGAAGATGGAGTCATCATCTAGCTCGTCGTCTTCACGGTCGCCATGTTCTTCTGGTTCTCCATCCTCGGTGGCAGCTCCGCGGCTCACTTTGAGCTTGATGGCTTTGTCAGAAGCGGCCACTTCTGAGGACAGACGATACACATTGTTAGGACTGCAACACATCTTTTCCCGATACGACACCTTTTAAATCTCTGGCTGGTGCCTGACATTCTGACACTGAGAAAAGGGACACTTACACCCATTGCCCCACGTCTATAACAGAAGTTTTGAAAGAAAGAGGAACAGGGTTTCCCTGTGGATATTACCTGGACTTTGCTAAACGCTAATCGCTCTCTCCAGTGCTGGCATTGCAATTGCTTGTATCTACTCCTGTTTGAATTACACTGTACACTGTCCTTAAGACTCCCAGACTCATTTAACAGCTGTCCGAGAGAACTTTCCACCTGTAAGAGGGCTGGTCCGAACAACCTTAGCACCTGATATTGATTACCGATTTACAACACAAGTACGTATTTCTTTTGTTTTCGGACAGCAAAACAAGCTTGCTACCGGGGATCCCCTGTGACGGAATAAATTAGATGATATGATTTTTGTCAAAAAAAAAAAAAAAGTTTTTATTTTTTTTTAAATAGCCCTCACTTTTCTGCAGAAAGCACATTCAACATTAAGATGATACATGTGTGCACTGTGATTTCCCACTATGCTCAGCGGCCCTTGAACACACCATGGTATATAAACTTGACTCTGGTTCACACTCTTGCAACACTTATTGCAAATGGTAATCCCAAATGGGACGGGAACGTCAACGTCAAGCTAGCAGGAGGGTTCGGACGGGCGTGTCGCCATTGACTGGTGTTCCGGCAACGTAACCCCTCAAAAAGTGCAGCTGTGCTGGAACACACATGGTGGCTTTTACTGGCTTTACGTGTTTGAACATTCCATTGTTGCTAACTCCCCGTCCTAAATTCTGCCGTTCCAGTTTGCGTCTGGCACGTTGACACATCATTTGCTTTCATTCCGGCTGTGTCATTCTGACTTGGTTTGCGTTGAGGGGTATAAATAAATTCTACTTTCACGCTCTACCATCTGTTTTCCTACGATTTGTGCAAGCGGACTGAATTACAATGACAAATAACATATTTGCATGGCACTCGACACGTGACCTACCAAGTGTGTGTGTGTGTGTGTGTGTGTGTGTGTGTGGTAGTCATGTGAGACGGGACCAGTGGAGGGTTTTGTCGGCCCAATGCACTCTGCTCTATTGTGTCTCCATTTTCACACCTTATTATCACATTATAAACGCTGAGATTCCAGTAGGAGTTACACCGATGACACGGGGAGGAGAGACAAAAATCGACCTTTTTTCTTGACACAAAAAAAAAAGCTAATTAATTGCAAGGCAACTGTGCTGTATTGAATTAATGTTGGAGAAAAAGGCGCCCTGTTTGTGTTGGGACAGCCAATCACATGAAAATCAATTACTATTTACTGGCAGTCCTGGAGTTTGCTTTCGTGCATTGGGGCACGGTCCCGCTGGAACGGAAAAGGGCCCAAACTGTTCCCACTAAGTTGGAAGCATGCAGTTGTCCAAAATGTCCCGGTAAGATGACTGGTTAAAAATTCAAAGTCGACTATGGCGTGTAGACCAACCAGAGATGGATTTATGCTTCATGGACATTCACACGAATGGACTTTAGGATGCATAACGCTGGAACAGAAAAGGGCCTTCCCCAACCTGTTCCCACAAGTTGGACGCGTACAATTGCCCAAAATGGTTTGGTAAGATAACTGGTTGCAAATTTAAGGGCAAATGTGGGGTCCAGCCTAACCACAGATGGATTTATGTTTTATGGACTTTGCTTTGCTTCCTGGGGCACAGTCAGGCTGCAACACCAAAGGGCCTTCCCCAAACCGTTCCCACAAAGTTGGAAGCATGCGATTGTCCAAAATATCTCGGTAATATGATGGGTTCAAAATCCAAAGTCATCTGTGGCACGTAGACCAACCAGAGATTGATTCACGTTTCATGGACGTCCACATTCACGGACTTAATGATGTACAACCAGGAACAGAAAAGGGCCTTCCCCAAACCGTTCCCACAAATTCGGAAACTGTTGGCAATGGGGTTTTCATGAGCGACCAAGTTAGCTGCGGTTGCTCTTCCAGGGTTCTGATTGGACTAGTAAAATGGAGATCGAGACGGTGTGAGAGAGACGCCTGTATGTCGAGAAGAAGCTTGCAGACAGAAACCTGTTTGTTTCCTACACACACAAAAACATCACAAGGCAGGAAATCCTTCATTTCACTCGGGATTTCTGTAGATAAGGGCAGTTTCCGGGAGTCTCCCGCAGAATCCAGAAGCTCTGAGGAAGCGTTCAATTGTTCCGAATATATCGGTGAGATGAGGATTTCAGCTTCAAGGACAAGAATGGGATCTATAATTACCGTAACTCACCGCGTATAACACCCAAAGTTATTACTTAAACTTGAACCCAACAGCCTGTACAGCGGAGGCAAATTTATTACCACGTTCCAATATCTCCTATACTTCAGAACTACTACCGACCATTTAAATACGGTTCTGCTCGCAAATCAGTGTGGAAGCGGTAGCGCTTTTCCTTGGCAGAAGCCAATCACAAGCTATAAGGGAACTCACAATGAGCTTGTCAACCCATCGGAAAACCCCAGGAGGTCATCACTCGGCATAACAGCTCATCACACAGCAACGCAACATGCGAACGGTAGGTTAAGAAAACAAGACGAGTACCAATACAAGTGTAGAATCTTTGCAGCTTCCAATCATACATTGCTTACCTGCAAAGCAAAACTGCATGCAGTCCATTCAGCTGCAATGACATCACTGCCATCGGGAAGCAATGCATAATGGGAAGCGCTCGTATTGGTACTTGCTGTGAGATGATTTTACCACTAGGTGACACCGTGAGTCAGACTGTTATGTCGAGTAACAGCCTCCTGCGGTTTCCCTAGCTCGGGATCGGCTTCTACCAAGTACAAGAACCACCACTTCCGCACTTATTCGCGAGCAAAACAAAAGTCTAAGCAAAACCCAACACGAGAAGGTAAAAACACCACCACATCGTCCAACCACAGCACATCTATTTCAGACTCATTTATTACGGAGCGGTGTGATGGGAAGAGGGGATGCTGGGAGGTGGGGAACGAGGGACTGCGGTGATGGGGTGCAGCGGGAGAGGAAATTAGTGATGGAAGGATAGAAAGAGCGCTAGATGAAGAGAAGGAGGGTGTTGGCCATCTGTCCAGTGGTGAGAGCACCGTCTGGCCAGGGAGAGGAAGTGGACTCTTGCTGACAAAATACACACACACACACACACATGCAAATGTACACAAACATACACATACATGCATAAAAAACATTGTAGGGCACCTCAGTAAATAATAATAATAATAATAATAAAATAATAATTTTGTATGCAGATGTTCTAATAGACTACATGGCGGAGGCGGGCCAGGGACTGCATATGTGGTTGCACTCGCGTAGCATCAGATGTACCGTCGCATGAAAAGGCGCCTTTTCCGGATCTGTAGATATGGTATGTGGTGAACTACAGCAGATAAAAGGCTACGTTTTCACACGTTGATACACAGCAGGGGGTTGTGATGCCAGAGGTGAGGGCAGTGCCAAATGCAGTGCATGCCAACACAACCTGCTGTCATGGCAACAGCGGGATGAGCCAGATGAAACCCTCACACCTCAGAAGCAACTTAATGTTTCCGTGTGTGTGTGTGTGTGTGTGTTTACTGCACCGTACTGGATCCCTTTTGCTTTCATCTCCCCGTCTTTTCCATCGGCCCGATCCTTTCTGTGTGCATATCCTTTTATATAAAACAATCAGAGAAAATAACAAAAGGCATTCCCAATTCATAGACTGTACCGGCTCCACACGCAGGCTTGCGGACCGCTAAAATGACGTCTTGTTCTCCCGTAAGGCACGTAAGGTTGGGCATCGGGTCTCGAGCTAACCTTCCGATTCTCCCATATTTTTTCCCATTCCTAGTTGTATGCCCATTCCGCCGACCAGGAAGAGCCACAGACACCAACAAAGAAGGGGCCACAAAGTGTGGCCTAACTTCATACAAAAGAATACCCTGAGGAGGGGGGTGCACGACCGACAAGGTTAAACGCCTCGAGATTCACGGTGTGAAAGTAACAAAAGCGCCCCGCAGTGAAAATCAGGGAAGTCAAACAATGAATGCCGCCTGTCTGGGGATGCCCGCCGATGTCGTGGAAGTTCGGTGTACATGATGGACGAGAGCCACAACTGCAAAAATCCAGACACCTTCTCAACCCACACAACACACTTCCGGCCTTCAAGATAAGAGCGTGGTGCACTACGTCCTGTTTACTAGTGGTGGTCATTCTGTGAATAAAATCTTACGCAATGTTGAGGCAGCAACGTATACTCGTGCTAATATGGCAGCTGCTGTGTGCTGTGTGATATTCTGCATGCAGGTTTAGGGCGTGTTTGAATTGCCGCAGTGCTTTTTTGAATACGGTACTGTTCAAAATAACGGCAGTCCAATGTGAATCACCAGATGATGTGAAGTTATTAGTATATTTTTATTGCTAAATGGCAAACAAGAAGGCCAGTAGGTGCAGTAGATTCTCAGAGAACAAACAAGACCCGGCATTCATGACATGCACGCTCTCAAGGCTGTGCAATTGGCCAATTAGTTGAAAGGGGCGTGTTAAAAATGATTAGCTGTGTGTATACACATATATACATATATATACACATACATACATACATATATATATATACACATACACACACATATATATATACACATATATATACATACACACATATATACACAAACATACATATATATATACATACATATATATATATACACATATATACACATACATATACATACATATATATACATACACATATATATATACATATATACATACACATACATACATATATATATATATATATACATATACAGACATATACATACATATATCTATACATTTACATATACATATACATATATATATACATATACATACATATATACATATACACACACATACATACAGTATACATATACATATATACATACACATACATATATACAATTATATACATATACATACAGTATACATGTACATATACATATATATATATATATATATACATATGTGTGTGTGTGTATATATATATATTTTTTTAAACATACATACATACAAAATATCCATCCATCCATACATACAGGTATGTATACACACACACACACACACACACAAATATGCATCACGGATAATGCTTTTTTTGTCAAGCGTTGAGATTTCGCACTTTGTCTGGCGGCCACTGAACACACCACAGATGCAAGTTTGTGTAAAATAAAAGACATTTTTATGGGCGAATGAATGACTCCTCTTTTTCACCATCTGCTGGTGGTCCTTAAAAGCGGGGATTATACGAAATGAATGTGGCACACAGTCGTCTGTTTAACATACAAGACCTTATCCGGACACGCGTCCGCAGGATATACTGTAGCAGTAGACACTTGCTCTACGGAGAACCTTTATCTCTGAGTCACAGACTGCGCCTATGCCAGGAATAACTACACATTCAATTAGACACACACAGGACATTGAAAACACAAGCCCGGCCCAGTGGTTTATTCACAGAAATCATCATAAAACCATAATGACCATTAAAAGCGGTCTTTTTTTTTATTTTTTTTTTTTGCGAGTCATGCCCATTCTTATTCCAGCCTCATAATGACAGACTGATCCGCGTCTGAGATGCAAAAGTGACGCGACGAAATGACAGTAGCCGTGAAAATCAACAGCAAGGTTTGAGTAAATAGGATGTAAGTCGTTGCATGCGTGCTGTAAACTGGCTAGTTTGTAGTAAAACGGGCCGGACGTGAAGTACTTCTATTTAGCAAAACAAAAACTTGGCCGCGTATGACTGCGTGCAACCTTGGCCTTGGGTGAGTAGAAAAGATGCTTGACTGCTGTAGTCCTCAACCTGGGTCATTTGAGGATAATGACTGTTCATGGACAGGCAGTAGAATTATGCAAAATAACACCTCAGGAATAATGAGGCTGCGATGCATGTCTGCAGGAATGATATTTGCAGTGTGTGTGTGTGTGTGTGTGTGTGTGTGTGAGAATATTACTGATGTGTGCATGAGTACAGCCTGGGTAATTAGATAAAAAGAAGTGAATTAGCAGAGTCCACAGTGCAGAGTGATGTTGCGCGTCCTAACCCAACAATTTTGCTCTCATCAGTCCAAAATATTCCTTCATATCTCTTTAGGCCGCTAGATGTGTTCTTTGGCAAATTGTAACCTCTTCTGCACATACTTTTTTTTTTTAACAAAGGGACTTTCTGAGGAATTTTTGTAACTAGATTGTCACAGTACTTACAGGTAACTCCAGACCGTCTTCGGTCATCATTTGATCATTAGCCTTGCCACTCTGGTTATTCTCCCATCCATTTTGATAGATGTCTTCAGTTTTCTGCCACGTGTCTCTGGTTTTGCTCTCCATTTTAAGGCACTGATGATCATTTTAGCTGAACAGCCATTCAGGTTTTCAACCTCTCCATATGTTCTCCCCTCCCCAATCAACTTTTGGACATCATTACCTTGATTTATAGACGTTAAAAATTGGGCCCACTCGTTTGGTCCAAAAATGTATGCTTTTCAACCAAATGTAGACAGGAAAGGAACCTCTTTTTTTTTTTACTTTTTCAACCAAATCCAAACGTTGTTTCAATATATAACTTTTCAACATATTTTAGCTGGGTGGAACAGAGAGATTAGCCTAAAGCTAATAAGTGGTCGGGCCACCCTTAGCAGCAACAACTGCAATCAAGCGTTTGCCATAACTTGCAATGAGTCTCTGCGGAGGAATGTTGGCCTGCTCGTCTTTGCACAATTGTTGTCATTCAGCCACGGTCTTTTTTAAAAAAATATATCAAATCCATTTTTCTTCTGAAAAACCAAGGAGGCGCATACCTTCTAGCGGATGTGTTCATTGCAATGTATTATTTAATTGGAATGCCTGTGACTTGTTTTAATAGCCTGGAGGCGCAAAACCTGGGGAAGTAACGAACTGGGAAATGTTCCTTGGTGATAGAACTAACCGGCAAGGCTGTCTCAAAGATTTCAATGGGAATAAAACATAGAACGGCCCTGCAAGGGAAGAGGGCTTATTTAAGTGTTAGATTTGGCAACGACAAAGTATGACTTTGGCCCGAGTCGCGCGCAGCTGCTCGGGGAGACGGATATCTGCCGGCCAAGTGTACATAAAACACCTACACACACATGCACATGTCTGCTCTAACCTTAAAGAGGCATCAAAAGGTGTGGAAAAGTGTGTGTGGGGCTTCCAGCAGAACGTTTCGAAAGCAAACAGCCCCGACACAAGGCTTTCATTCTGCTCCACATCATCGCTGTGGCCCAATTCACAGGCACCTGGCTGCAGCAAGCACCTTCAGCGGGGCCACCAACAACAAGCTGTGATGTTCAAATCAAACCTGCACCACGAAGCCCGGCGACTTTATTGATGTGTCTTCACACACATGCAACTGGTGTCACACGGTGTTTATCACACACAAGCTGCCCACAGCAGATGTTTAACCCTGGCTCTCTCACGTTCTGTCCTGTGAGGTAGAACATGCAACACCAGAGCCGCTTACATGTGCTATGTGCTTCTATATGCTAAATAATTTGGTGCGCATTTTTTTGAAGACCCATCCTAAAGACCTTTACATAAAATGTTAATAGCCCTGATAGATGGACCCCATAGACCAATAGAATTGCTTGATATTTTTTTTTCCCATGACATGTTTGCTCGTGCATTTTGTTGCTAGGCAGATTATTCCTCACAGTTTACAGCCTGTGTACAGAATCGGAACTCGAATACACAGAAATTCCTCGTTTATTGCGATTAATTGGTTCCAGACCCAACTTCTATTTACACAAAAAAAATCCCTTATAAATAAATATGTTCATACTTAGAGCATAGAAAAACCTGTTCACAACCTTCTAAATACAGTTTTAACATTATTAGAGCCCTCTACACATGAAATAACACCCCCATGGTCGCCTTTACACTTGTACTACCCAATACAGTTATCAAAATCAAAGCCATTTCAAACATAAATAAGACTCATGCTCATATGTGTTACTGTAAATGCGCTCCCTGGGAGACCCGAAAAAGAGGCGGACTTGAGTTGAGTTGATCTGTGTTTCAGCATTGTGTGCGTAACGACCGCAGAAGCAGCCCGCGGTTTTATTAGGAATTATAATTAATTATTACTGTATAATTACTGTATATACATTCATATACGATATAGTATCATATTATATAAAAAAAAATATTATTATGATTAATTCTAAGTTAACTATGGACACAATGTGATTAATCACGATTAAATATTTTATTCGACATACAGCCCTAAAAATACCACGTTTTAGAGCTGCAATCAGCTGCTTGGACGAACGAGTATATTCACAGAAATAGAACACGTGTGTTGTCGTGACTAAACGCGCCGTCCGTGCGTTCCGTGGTGAATCGCCCGTTTGAGCCGGACATGTCAAGAAGTGGTCAAAGACAACTTTTGGGCACCCCGAGAGCACTTAGACGCACACGAGCTGAACAGGTGCAGCCGGACTCTCCGGGGAACGCCCTCCGTTTGTTGGTCCGAGTGCAAACGTGTGTGTGTGTTTGTTGTGTGGAGAAAGCATGTGTGTGTGTTAGGTGGCTATATTAGGAAGCCGTCTCTCCCCCTCTGCATCCCACCTCGTCTTGGTTCCCCTCCGCAATGCTCGCCTCTCCTTTCACAATACGAGCATAGCGAACCCCCAACCACCCCACCCCGCCGGAGGCGGCACGTCGAAATACGCACGCCTCCGGGCTCGTGGGAAATGCGGCAGCAAGGGAGAGCGGCGGCACCCGACACCCGAGTCTGGAAACAAGATGATGAAAGAGGCGCTCGCGTCGTGGGGGTGAGCAGAAAATAGACACGCAAGGACACACCGTATGTACACGCAAACACCGGGATCATCCAAAAAAGACCAAAATAAAGGCAAACAAATGGACGCTCTGATTGCTCGCCTGTTGGAATGTCAACAATTACACGCATATGGACAATTTACAAACAAAAGGCCTAAATGCTGCAAAACAGACCAAAAGCCGGCGCGTTGTCGCCAGCAGGCAATAATCGTTGACACACAACACGCACGCACAGGAACTGTTTTCCTGCGGTACGGCCTTGGGGAAATTAAAACTACATTATGGACCTCCAGAGAGAGGCGGCGAGAGAGGGATGGAGGCAGAGGGAAGGAGAATGAGGAGGAAAAAGAAGGAGGGAGGAAGGCCAATGTCCTGTTTTTTGTTTTTTTTACCATCACAAAGCAGCAGGATGGCGTGTTATTAGTACCTTTAATCTTTATTTACTGCCTTACTGTACTCCTTTCGCGGGGCCTTACCACATTAATATCGGCCCTGCTTCCTCCATCTATCCCCATGTGATTGCTCTCTCTCTATCTCTCTCTCAATCTTGGCCTTCATATTTGTTTCATTTCGGTCTCCTTATTACACACAAACACAACCTCACCATCCTGTGCACCAGGAACGGGTGGGAGACCACATCAGTTTGTCACACTCCTACAATAAAAACACCAGATTAGGGCAGACAAGTGGGGGCTCGGCTGCAGGAGATCATCCACCTCCTCGCCACAGACCTCCACAATCTTGTCTCTTTTAATGCACAGCATAAGACACATACAATAAAATAACCAGATTAGGGCAGACAAGTGGGGGCTCGGCTGCAGGAGATCATCCACCTTCTCGCCGCAGACCTCCACAATCTTGTCTCTTTTAATGCACAGCATAGGACACATACAATAAAATAACCAGATTAGGGCAGACAAGTGGGGGCTCGGCTGCAGGAGATCATCCACCTCCTCGCCACAGACCTCCACAATCTTGTCTCTTTTAATGCACAGCATAGGACACATACAATAAAATAACAGATTAGGGCAGATAAGGCTTTAAGGGCGTGCATCTCATGAATGCTGGGTTTTGTTTGTTTTCTGAGAATATACTGCACCTACTGGTAACTTGTTTCACTGCATCGGGTGTGTTCTGATGAGCCGATAGCCATGATTATTGCGGAAGCTGAGAAGGTTGAATGCAACCCAATGATGGACCTCCAGTTTGTGCAGATTTCCCCGACGATGTGTACTCAAACTATGACCGCAAGTCTCTCACGTTCAGCTTGGGGAGCTGACCAACCTTTTCCACTGTGACTCATTGGCTGTTTCCGCAGGCGACTTTAGTGTCAGCGTCCTCCAAGAGAAACATTAAGTGTGTGGTGACAAAAGCCAAAGAGGAATGAACGACCTTCCCAACTCTCCAAAGGGGGAAACAAGGGAGGAAGAGGAGACGAGATGCTATGTCGGGCACCTTTAGCCTCAGATTGGTCCACTGTGGGGCAGAAAGGCCAGAGAGGAGGAGGAAGATGAGGAAATGGCGACAGAACAAAAGGCAATTCCCCTCCGAGTCTCCCTCCCACCTCCCTCTGCCTTTCCTCCCGTGGGTCTTTCCAAACTCAACACACATTTTCCAGGGAAAGCAAAGGAGAAACAGAAGGGGGGCGCCCAGGACCAGGGGAAGCTTGTAAATTTAATAGCAGGATGGCGGTATGGTGTATTCCTTCAATCTGTCTTGCTGGTTCGCTCACTCGGTCCTCCAGTTGTACTGGTGAATATCTTCCTCACATCCAATTATAGATCCAGTCCGAAAGGTAAAAGCTTGACAAAAAGTAACAAGTGAAAGAAAAGTACTGGGGGGGCGGGTCGTCCATATAACGGGAACGATAAAAGTGGCTGAAGGGGGGGAAATGAGACAGTATGTTGTTTTTGGGATAGCACGGAGGTGTGTGTGTGTGTGTGTGTGTGTCATGGGACTCGAGCTTCCTGCAGGAAACTGACACACACAGCAGTTCTTGTGAGCCACCCAGGACCTCAGTCAGCACCCCCCGAAACACACACAGACATGGACCCGTATACGCCCCTAGAGGAGCGTTAGCTCAGGTCTGAGTGAAGGTTAGGGAGGGAAGGGTCTGTGTGCACAAGGATGGGGCGGCATCAGTACGTCATAGAACCCCCCTCCCCACCCCCCGAGGGTGAAACTTTCCTACGCTTGCATCCCACTGGAGCAGAAGAGGAGACGGGGGCACGAGAAGACGCCGGGAGAGCGATAACTCCATATTTACCACATTCAGCAGTATCTTATTTCCCTGCTGGGATGCAGTCGGAGGAAGTGTTTCAACTGTTCTCTGATTGGCTGGAAGAGGTAGCCACAGCTGGCAACCACCTACGGTATATTCTGTGTGGGGGAAATTTGGGATTTCATCTTTACTAAGCACAAACTACAACAGGGGGGGTCCTCGCTGCATATCTGGATTGTCCAAACCTGCAATATTTTTGGAACCGACCCCTTCAAAGCTAGCAGTTAAACATGGCCGGGATTTTTGTTAGAGGCCAACGTGAGCATCTGATATTAGCGAAAAATCCGATCATGTTCATGATCAAAGTTTACCCTTCGGATTATAAATGTGTGCAATGACGATAAACTATTATATTACAGTATTAATATTGTGTGAGTGTGTGTGTGTGTATTATACATACACACACACATAAACACATATATACACACAAACATAAACACACATATACGCATATACTGTGTATACACACACACATATATACGCGCATATATATATACACACACACATATACAGTATACACAGACATACAGTATATACACATACATACACACACACCGAAAACACACATATATGCACACACACATATATACACATATACTATATATATACACACACGTATACACATATATACGCGCATATATATATATACACATACATATATACACATATATACACACACACATATTTACACGTATACTGTATATACACACATATTTACACGTATACATATCTATACACACATATACAGTATACACAGACATACACACATACACAACACATATATATATATATGTATGTATATATATATATATAAACTGTATACACGCCCACACATACATACACACACTACTTCTTAGCATATCTACGTTCACAAAATACCATCCTTTCATTTTTCAGGACTTGGCCCTCGGTGGAAAAAGTTTGGACACCCCGGGTTTAATCTATACGGGCAGAGTTTTTGAAGACAGAGAAAAACCAAATCCCGTATAACACAAAAGACAATAAAAAGCCAACCACGTCTCCCACTTCCTCCCAGGATATCAGCAGACAGCAAAGAGCACACAAATCTTGCTCTCCCCGTCCCCTTTGTCGTCTCGCTTTCCATTCCGTCTTCCTCCTGAGACCCGCAATTTCACAGTCTCTTTCCACAGCTCCCATTCCTCTTCCAAATCTCCAGACTTTATGCCCCCCCCCCCCCCGCAGTCCACCCCACTCCTCTAAACAGTTTCACCAATCCACCCCCCACCCGTCCCAATTCCTGCTATATGCATGGTGCAGGCCTGCATGAGCCATATGGAATTGAAATTACAGATGACATAAGGTACAGTCTCCCGCGTGCAGTTGGAACTAACCTGTCTGGACCGTTGAGTCATCCCAGGTCCGTCCACACTCGGAAGCTTCCCCTTCTTCCACCGCTGAGAGGGAAATGAGTTAGAAGTTAGATGGATAACACAAATAGTTCCAAGTTTTTTGAACAAAAAATAAAAACTGGAGACTAGAGCCAGTAGGGTCAGAACCATGACTTGTTTGTTTCTGTAAAGAAAAAAAACATCAAAATGTATAAAGCTTTCTTGTTCTATTGGTAGAACCCAACTATAGCAATTAGTGTAACAGCCAGGGCTGCACTTAATAATTATTTTATAAGTCAATTAATCAAAAGCTTGTTGTTTCAGTTGGATTCTCCGTCGGGCATCTCTGTGTGGAGTTTGCATGTTCTCCCCGTGTTCCCCCGGGTTTTCTCCGGGTACTCCGGTTTCTTCCCACATTCCAAAAACATGCATGTTAGCTTCATTGGCCGCTCTAAATTGTCCATAGGTGTGAATGTTTGTCTGTCTGCCCTGCGATTGACTGGCAAACAGTCCAGGGTGTACCCCGCCTCGCTCCCAAAGTCAGCTGGGATAGGCTCCAGCATACCCGCGACCCTAATGGGGACAAGCGGCATAGAAAATGTATGGCTAACATAATACATACGTCTGCTTTCATGGATGACAAAGACAATTAAAAAGTACTCATATTGTTGTCGATTAATTGGAGAATTGATTAGTCATCGAGTCGTCTCTGCAGCGGCAGGACCGGGACCATTAGTCTGCAGAAACCACGACTACTACATTGCAGTGGCGTGCGATACCATCGATTATGTTCATCATTATGATCATCAACCGTACCATACAATAAAACATACAATGAACTGATTTGTTAATTATTTATTTGTAAAAGTAATTTAAATATCTTAAAAATTCATTCAAATAATTTATTCATTTATTTCAATCCCGGAAGTAAATTTGAAAAGTGATTTCCACCATAACGATATTTATTCACGATTCACTCATGGCTGTATTTACTACCGGTCACAATTACAACCTAAAAACAAACATTACCATTAACGACTGCAGTATCAAAAGTATCCAGTATTGAGAATCCGTTTTAGAGCAGGAAGAGTTGGTATCACAAGTATTGATATTTCAGTATCAATTGACTATACTGCACGAGGGTGTCCATTCCGTGTAAAGTATGTATTAGTATTGATTTTCCACACTTCCATCTGTTGACTCTTCTGACAATAGACAATATAAAATGGAATTCTGGGATGACAATGTTTCGAAACCCACTGGACGCACGCAGAAGTCTGATCAGAGCTGGAATGTGACACATACTTCCCGGGTACAACAGGAAGGAGGGGAGTCCAACTGGCACACAAACAGGAAATGGCTGGAACCACCACACAATGGGGCTTCCTGTGGACCCCCGTCCCTGACACATGAGGCTTCATTTCTCACCTCTGGTGTCCTTTTTCTCCCGTGAGCCCCCCCCCCCACCTATCCAACTTTTTCATACGCCTCATATTCCCCACTCTCAGCTCCCAGCTGGCCGCACGCCAACCCCGCAAGAAAATCCAAACAAGAAGTTATAAATCACCAAAGGGTTCGTCCTGGAATAAAAACAAAGTTGGGCCCCCGTGCTCACTGATTTGGCTGAAATCCTGTGCTCAAAGTCTACCAGTTGTAAATAGTGTAAATAGAGTGGTGCCTTGGTTAATGTCCGACTCAAACCAAAATGGACTGTAACCAAAGCAAATTTTCCCATAGAACGTGATGTAAATCCAGACACCCAAAAATGTTAACACAAAACACATTGTATAGACAATACTACAATACATGCAGAAAATGCCGCAAAATTCTGAGGTATTGCACCCTCGTCTAGGTACAGTCCATCACCTCTCCCGTGTGTTGGTTACATGGTTTTGGTCTCACTTGTTTTCAAACATGCATACATTGTACAATGAATTATTCATTGTGTATCTCTCTGCAACTCTGATACAAAAGTCCTAAAATGGCGCCCGCGGCCCACGATGCATTGCACGACTATGTTGTAAGTATTACAAGATTTTGTGCGCACGATCCCAGATGGCGGCGTAAACAAACCGGATGGTATTTTGGACGCTAAACGAGCAGGCGAGTGCAAGCCAAGGCCAAATGTTAGCAAAATCTTGACAGTTAACTGAAATGTGTGCTAACCGGGGCGGATGTTAACCAAGGTAAGGTGTTTCCCATACATCCCTGCACAGACAGATTTGGGCCATTTGTTTGTTTGTTTTTTTCAGATTTGATTTGATATTCACCCACAAACACATTATAAGAAGCATGTAATTACAACTTCAACTTCGTAGATGAAGTCAGAACACTTTTAGCTGGCGTGATGAAGGTGCCCTTCAATTGGCAATGATAGCAAAAACAACCTTAACATGTAACAGGCAAGTGAACACAACAATGAACTGGCATTCTATGTGCATAACCTCCAACAACAAACACTAAACTTGAACTGTTATAGTGCCCACAAGGCATGCTGGGTAGTCCAGCGGTAACTCCCCCCAAAGCTGCAATACAGTGAAATGTTAGATGTTTACGCTGTCTTTAAAATCGGTGCACGCTTTCATTGAGCCGCCGTGGCATGATAAACCACATCCTGCCAATGATACACAGCGCTACGGTGCATCAAAACAGGCCCAACTGAGGGCCTGACAAATATTCCTTTCCCTCATTTTTGTAGCAACCCAAAACCTGTGACCTGCAAACTAGACCAAGCAACACCAGCACCAGCTCCGGGGACGCTCACCGATGAACCTAATTAAAATCCTCCGACCACCTGACCCCACACATCAAACCTTTTGGCGGCAGAATTCCTTGATTTCAGACCTTCGGAAAAGTTTCGCCGACAAATCTGAAAGTCCCGGAAGCTGTCCCTTTGATAAAAGAGTTTCTTGAGGAGACTGTGGGGAATACTGTGTTTCATTAGCCGTGCACACAGAGCTTTGTTTGGATTCTTACATCCCCCCCGGAGAAACGCACCATAGGTGTGAACCTTCCACACACTGGGGGTGGGTTTATGACCGAGGTAAGGAATAAAGTTATAGACCACCAGTAGCAAAAAGGAGCATGTAGCATTTTAAAAAGCATAACCTGAGAATGTTTGGCATGCGCATGGAGAACATGCTTGCATACATATTGCAAAAGGGTAAGTCAATGCCAGTGATGTTTATACACACGGTGTTCTTAAATGTATGGCTGTTGTTGACTTAAGCGTAAATAAGTTGTGCCTTAGGGATGGCATTATGGATTTTGTGATAATCTGCACCATTTTCGGTCCGGAATTGCGTTCCAAGTGTGCGACTTATGCATAGACAAAACGCAAACCACAGGAAAATTCCAAACACAAAACGACGTGCTTGCTCACGGTGCAAAAAAAAAAAAAAAAAAAGAGATATCCACAGCAAGTTAACGCAACACATAAATAAAGTACTACTACTAAGTGGGTGATAAACAGGTAACATACCACCAAACTCAAAATTGTTATTTCCAAGTGTCCGCAAGGCATGCTGGGTAGTTCAGCGGCAACAACAATATGAACTGTGAACAATAACACAATGGATATCAAGAGTATAATAATTCCTCCTTGTTTACTTCTCTTTTCAACATATTTTTCAATCTCGCAAAAACACTGCAAAATGTTACTACCCAGCATGCCTTGCGGAAAGAATACATTGGTGTTTTTTTTTATTTGGGTACTTGTTTGTATGCCCACATAGTTTACTTTGTGTTGTATTAACTTTTAATGTGAAAGTTTTTTTTTTAAAAAAGAATTTGGAAAGGAATTAAGACACTTGGAGAGCCTGATGTGGCCCGCGGGCCGCAGTTTGCCCATCCCTTCTCTAAACTGGGTATGAATGTTTGTCAAAATGTGCCCTGTAACTGACCGGTGACCGGTCGAGGTTCTACCCTGCCTCCCGCTTGAATTCAGCTGGGATAGGCTCCAGCTCACCCGGGAAACCTGATGAGGACATGTGGTATCCATCACGCATGGATGGTAACTGGCCGTGAATATGCAGGGTTGGAAATTATAATCTCCGTCAAACATGATCTTGATCGACGGGCAAACTTTTTGATTTGGGTGCCACATTTGGCTGAAGGGCCGTCTATATATAGATGGTCATCAAACGGTCCTCAATGACATAATTTCTCACGGTGCAACAAACCATAAACACATCCCATCCACAGCAAGTTACCACATCACATACACCAACTACTACTACTATGTGGGTGATGAACAACAGCTGAGTGGTAACACCTAACCCACAACTTGTATTTCTAAGTGCCCACAAGGCATGCTGGGCAGTCCTGCGCCAACAACAACATGATCTATGAAATACAGTATAAAGCAGGGGAAGGTAACCTATGGCTCAGGAGCCAGATGTGGCTCTTTTGATGACCACAAATGGCTCTCAGAATGTTCTAAATACCATAACGTTTATTTTAAGTAAGTTTTTTCTTAAAATATATGTAACATATCTTTTGCTGTTACAAAAAATAAAGACAAAATATTAGGAGGAAAAAGTTGCAATTTAACTAAAAAAAGGTTGTTGTTTTTTTAATTAGGTTGTGGAAAAGGTTAAAATATTAGGAGAATAAAGACAAAATACTACAGGAATAAAGTCAATCATAATTTACTAGAAAATTTGAAAAAAATTGGAAATATAAAAAAAACCCAACATAAAATGTAAAAAAAAATGCTGTATTTTTATCAAAGAACGAAAGTCAAAATATTAAGACAAAAAGTCATGTGTAATATTATGAGTTTATTTGATGTCACAATGTTAAGAAACAAACAAAAAATATCAAGTTGTAATTTTTGTTCATGGCTCTCTTAGCCCAAAAGTTTCCCGACCCCTGGTATAAAGCATTGCCTATCAAAAGTATGGTACCATCCCTCCTTGTTTTTCATCTCTAATGACCTCCTCTACATATTTTGCAATTAAGCAAAAATTTGACAAACACGCCAAAATGTTGGGAGAGCAAGTCTCACAAGCTACCCAGCATGCCTTGCGGCAGGATAATACTGCTATGGGTATTTTGTGTATTTGTATGCACACATGGTGCAGTAGGTAGGAATATGGAAATGGCCGGTGGGCCGGATTAAGACGCTTGGTGGGCTTGATGTGGCCCGCGGGCCGCTGGTTGCCCGGCCCTGATGTAGACTGAACATTTGGCCTCATCTGGCTATGGCAGGGGTGGCTCTTCAGCCTCCTTGTTGTGGCTCCTTTCAGTCATGACAAAACATTTTAAAAGATGTTATTATTTTATGGAATAAATTATTATATTCCATGTTTAGCGTTACATTTATGGTTAAAGTTTGTCTATTATGCTCGACATCCACATCACAAATGAGAATCACAAATGTTACAAGTGAAAGCCTACGTAGGGCCCTATGATTTCCGGAATTGTGGACGGAATCACGGAATCGGCCAATAAAATTATTTGTATCTTGCAGAAATCGACATACTGTGAATGAAACGCTGTCATCGTTTGGAGAAGGAACATTCGTGTGGGTAAGTAATTCCCCGGCAGGCGGCTCAAACGTGGCGGGAATCTCATTACGAACACTAAAATAACTAAACTTGTTGAAATGATGATAAACACTGGCAAAAGTTGGCCATCTTGCTAGTGCGGTTGCACGTGAGACTCTGGGCGAGTACATTTTCGCAGCTTTAATGTAAAGAAGGTTTTACAATGTCCACTGATGACGTGCAGGTTCGGAGCGACAAAAGGCAAGAAGCATGTTTATTTTTGTTCTCAGCCGTAAAGATGCCTTCTCATACACAGGCCATCCTTCCGGCCCAGGATAAGAGCTGACTGCAAACAAAATAAGCGTGTCATAAAAAAATGTCTTACATAAGCAGCTGGAACTGCATGGGTGACTACATCTTCCTTAGTCACGTGCACGGTTGTTTTGTTTGTGGAAGATTTGTTAGCATAGTGTGCAGAGGCTGACATCTCATTAGAAAAGTTAATCAAGCTAAATCCATTTCTCAATTACTGGGCTAAATTGTCCAATCATGTATTGTGTCAGTAAAGGTAAGCTTTTTTTGCATTCAATTTACGGACCACCCACCCAAAAATCCCACACGCAATGCTGGTAAAAATAAGTATAAAAGTATATAAGTATAAAAATAAGAGTAAAATGTAAAAAAAAAAACTGAATTCTAAAAAAATAAATAGGAAAAAGGGAATTTGGTGGAAAAAAAAATAAAACAGGTTTCATAAGGCCCTGACAGTCCTGTGTGATGAGCAAGTCGTATCTTACTGCCATAGGTAAGATCAGCATTAGATCTCAGAAGCTCGAGTCAAATTAAACTAGCATTTCAAAGGATGTTATTTTTCAGACATAATATATAGCAAAAATAATACTACACATAACAATAATATAAAAAATAGTTTCAACAGAAAACATTCCTAAATGTATGTTTACTTTTTAAAAACTGACAAACAGCAATTATATATATATATATTCCATTTCATTTTCCTCTGCTTATTTGGGTCTGGGTCGCGGGGGCAGCAGTTTCAGTAGGGAAGTCCAGACTTCCCGGTCCCCGGCGACCTCTTCCAGCTCCACCGGGAGGACACCAAGGTGTTCCCAGGCCAGCTGTCAGAAATAGTCCCTCCAGCGTGTCCTAGGTCTTCCCCGGGGCCTTCTCCCGACTGGGCATGCCCGAAACACCTCACCAGGGAGACGCCCGGGAGGCATCCGGACTAGATGCCCGAGCCACCTCAACTGGCTCCTCTCGATGTGAAGGAGCAGCGGCTCTACTCTGTGCTCCTCCCGGATGGCCGAGCTCCTCACCCTATCTCTTAGGGTGAGTCCAGCCACCCTACGAAGGAAACTCATTTCCGCCGCTTGTATCCGCGATCTCATTCTTTCGGTCATGACCCATAACTCATGACCATAGGTGAGGGTGGGAACGTAGATCGATCGGTAAACAGAGAGCTTTGCCTTCCGGCTCAGCTCTCTCTTCACCACGACGGTCCGGTACAGCGACCGCATTACTGCAGATGCTGCACCGATCCGTCTGTCGATCTCACGCTCCAACCTTCCCTCACTCGTGAACAAGAACCCGAGATACTTGAACTCCTCCACCTGAGGCAAGACCTCACTCCCAACCCGGAGGGTACAGTCCACCCGTTTCCGACTGAGAACCATGGCCTCGGATTTGGAGGTGCTGAGTCTCATCCCAGAAGCTTCACACTCAGCTGCAAACCGCTCCAGTAAACGCTGAAGGTCACAGCCTGATGAGGCCATAAGGACCACATCGTCTGCAAATAGCAGAGACGAGATCCTAAGGTCACCAAGCTGGACTCCCTCAACACCTTGACTGCGCCTAGAAATTCTGTCCATGAAGATTATGAACAGAATCGGTGACAAAGGGCAGCCTTGGCGGAGGCCAACGTTCACCGGAAACAAGCTCGACTTACTGCTGGCAATGCGAACCAGGCTCCTGCTTCGATTGTACAAGGACCGAATGGCACGTAGAAGCGGACCATCAATCCCGTACTCCCGGAGCACCCCCCACAGGACACCACGAGGGACACGGTCGAATGCCTTTTCCAGGTCTACAAAGCACATGTAGACTGGTTGGGCAAACTCCCACATACCCTCGAGTACCCTTGCAAGGGTGTAGAGCTGGTCCAGTGTTCCGCGACCGGGACGAAAACCACATTGCAGCTCCTCTAACCGAGGTTCGACTAACGGTCGTACCCTTCTCTCCAGCACCCTGGAGTAGACTTTCCCAGGAAGGCTGAGGAGTGTGATCCCCCTATAGTTGGAACACACCCTCCGGTCACCCTTTTTAAAAATGGGGACCACCACCCCGGTCTGCCAGTCCAGAGGTACTGTTCCTGACTTCCATGCAATGTTGTAGAGGCGTGTCAACCAACACAGTCCTCCAACATCCAGAGCCTTGAGAAATTCTGAGCGGAACTCGTCTACCCCCGGAGCCTTGCCACTGGGGAGTGATTTAACTACCCCAATTACCTCAGCCACGGTGATAGAACTGTCCACGTACGTATCCTCAGACTCTGCTTCCTCTATGGAAGGCATGTCAGTGGGATTGAGAAGGGCCTCGAAGTATTCCTTCCACCGACCAACTATATCCACAGTCGAGGTCAGCAAGCCCCCGTCCGCACTGTAAACAGTGTGAACTGGGGGCTGCTTCCCCTTTCTGAGGTGTCGGACGGTTTGCCAGAACGTCTTCGAGGCCGACCAAAAGTCGTGCTCCATAGCCTCACCGAACTCCTCCCACACCCGAGTTTTTGCCTCGACCACCGTCGAAGCCGCGTGCTGCTTGGCCTGCCGGTACCTGTCAGCTGCTTCGGGAGTCCCGCAAGCCATCCATGCTTGATAGGACTCCTTCTTCAGCTTGACAGCAGCCCTTACACCTGGTGTCCACCATCGGGTTCGGGGCTTGCCACCACGACTGGCACCGACCGCCTTGCGGCCGCAACTACGACTGGCTGCCTCAGCAATGGAGGCACGGAATACGGCCCATTCGGACTCAATATCCCGGTCGTCCCTCGAGATGCAGGCAAAGCTCTGCCGGAGATGAGAGTTGAAGACTCGATGAACGGGAGACCCTGCCCGAGTTCCCAGCACACTCTCACTACGCGTTTGGGTCTACCAGGTCTGTCCGGCATCTTTCCCCGCCATCTAATCCAACTCATCACCAGGGGGTGGTCAGTTGACAGCTCAGCCCCTCTCTTCACCCGCGTGTCTAGAACATGCGGACGCAGGTCTGATTATACGACCACAAAGTCGATCATAGACCTGCGACCTAGGGTGTCCTGGTGCCAAGTGCACTTATGGACATCCTTATGTTGGAACATGGTGTTTGTTTTGGAGAAACTGTGGTTTGCACAGTAGTCCAGCAACAACACACCACACGGGTTCAGGTCAGGGAGGCCGTTCGTCCCAACCACGCCCCTCCAAGTCACACTGTCATTGCCCACATGGGCATTGAAGTCTCCCAGTAGAACTATGGAGTAACCAGGTGGGGTGCTCTCCAGAACCCTTTGATAGACTCCAAGAAGCCTGGGTACTCTGAACTGCTGTTCGGCGCATACGCACAAACCACAGTCAGGACCTTTCCCCAGCCCTAAGGCGAAGGGAAATAACCCTTTCGTTTACCGGGGATGACTTTAGCACAGAGGCACCAAGCCGGGGGGCTAATTATAAGCCCACACCAGCTCGCCGCCTCTATCCTGCAGCAACTCAGATGTACAAGGTTCAGCCCCTCTCAAGGAATTTGGTTTCAGAGCCCAAACTGTGGGTTGAGGTGAGTCCGACTATATCTAGTCGGAATGTCGCCGCCTCTTCCACAAGCTCGGCCTCTTCCCCACCAGAGAAGTGACATCCCAAGAACCAGATTTGGCCGCCAAAGACCAGGTCGCCCGGACACCCGCCCTCGACCACTGCCCATGGACCCTTATGCTTGCCCCTGCAGGGTGTTGGTCTGCGGGGGGGGAGTTCCAGTGTGGGTTCTTCGGGCTAGGCCCGGCCAGGCCCCTCGGGTGAAGGCCTGGCCACCAGGCGCTCGCCTGCGAGCCCCAGGCCTGGCTCCAGAGTGAGGCCCCGGTTACCCACGTCCGGGCGAGGTGCGGTCACTCTTCTTGTTATTCTTCATAGGGGTTTTCTGAATCCCTCTCAGTCTGGCCCGTCACCTAGAACCTGTTTGCCTTGGGAGACCCTACCAGGGGCATAAAGCCCCCAACAACATAGCTCCTAGGATCACTCGGGCACTCAAACCCCTTCACCACGATAAGGTGGCGATTCACAGAGGGGATATATATATATATTTTTTTTTAAATATATATTTATATATTATAATAATTTTTTAATACGGGTGGGAGGCCTCAGAAACTGCACTAAAACTTTTCTTAAATTTGCTGCTTTCTTTAGTATAAAAAAGTTCAAAATGACTTTTTGGATAGTATAGGTTGCCGGTCCTGGTCTATGGTAATAAAAAAAAAAATGCAAAAACTGACATCTGACAGAGTAGCAGGTCTGCTGCCCTCGTTGGGATCCTGCACGAGTTACTTTGATCCGCTGCCCTCTCCTTCTTTAGCTCGGTCCTCCTCCACTACTGTTGTCGGTGTTCCCCGACCACCGTTTGCTGTCATCCTCCGTCTCATTCCGTCATCCTCTTTTTGTCCCATTAGCTCGCACGTCTTCCACACAACGCTCAGCAGTCCCTCCTCAGACCCTTGTCTCTGTGTCTTCCTGCCCCCGCGAAAGCAGTTACATCCTCAACAAGAAACGCTTTTGTCTTTTTTTTGTGCTAAAACAACACACACACACACGCACGCACACGCACACACACACTGTATCAGGGCCACTCATTCCCAAGGCAGCCCAAGGCTTTGGTGTTCCCGGATCCTGTTGATGAACGGGTAACAGCGGCCAATCAGGCGCCGGCCAGGAGGCCCAGAGGGGCAGGATGTGGGTCAGTGCAGCCAATGATAGGCTGCTTTTTCCCCACAAGAGGCAGGTGATTGACAACTGATGCTGGACAGAAGTCAAGAGGGTAATTGTCATCCTTCTCTGCCGCTATTCCGTCTCTCCTTATCCCAGACACTCCTTTTCTCTCCATTCTCCTTTTGCTCCGGTTTGCTCTGCTGCCTCCACGCTCAACCTACTTCCTGTTCCTCACCTCCCCTCCCCAACCTGTCACATCCCGTCAGCTCCAAGAGGATCCTCTCATTGGCTGCCCTTCCCGTCCCCCTGGAACGACTTTATGGCACTATTGGCAGAGAGTTGATGCCAATCTTTATCCCCAGCCCAAGCCCCCGGGAGCCTCCCCAACTTCAGCCGCACATGCACATATACAAGGCTCTCTAGTCGGGGGGACGAGGGCCAGAAGCTGATTAACCAAATACTTTTATCAGCACTAAAACCGCTCTCCGTGTCCGCCTGCAGTCGGAACAAAAACAGCCTTAAAATACAAAACCACGCATGCACATCCAGAGCGCCAGACCCGTCGGAGGTTTGGGACACTTTGTGTTGTGTCTGCACGCGCTTTTGTCTGAGCGTGTGCAAAAGGGACAGCGGGTGCAGCGGGCTTAGATGACTGGAAGGGAAGGAACATCACCACAAAGCCTGACGGACAAGCTTCAGTGCACTGTCCGTTTTTATTCCCCCTTTTTCTGGCCTCTTCGTCTCTCATTCTGGCAATTTTCTGACTAGAATATTGGATTTCTAAAATGTCGGCTTGCCTGTGAATGTTCTCGCTCACTCGGGTCACGGATGTACAGGCGTGGAATGGATGGCGACTGGACTGAGGACGCTTCACCTCAAAGGCTTCATGCTAAAAGACTAGATAGAACAGCCCCAGTCTGACGTTGCCGGGTGGAGCCCAGAAATGAATGCATAAATGAAGGGCCGTCCTGTGGAGAGCAAGAGTGACGCAGCGTGAGTGATTGTTTACTGTTGTTAATGAGATTCCGCCACGGTTGAGCCGTCCTCCGGGGGAAATCATTCCCCACACAAACGTTCCTTTTCCTCATGATGGCAGAGGTTCATTCACAACGTTAATTTCCGAAAGATTCTTCGTTCAACAGTTAATTTCGTTTTTAATTTTTCCATTCCAACGTCGAAATCCCAGGGCCATAAGAGTGCTAGTACCGAATCGCGGAACTGGCCAATAAAATCGGAAATTTACTGTTAAACACAAAATCTCACAAAAATTGGCATCATGTAGATGGAACGCTGTCATCGTGAGGAGAACGAACATCCGTGTGCGGAATCATATACCCGACGGACGGCTAAATCGTGGCGGAATCCCATTACAAACATGAACCCGCCCGCTCCAATGTTGGAATGACGATAAACACCGGCGAACGTTGGCGGAACCTCCTCTTAGCTTCGCCTCCGCTAGCTTCCATTCGCAGAGCTAGCACTGGTAGTGCGGTTGTGTGCGCGACTCGGGCTGGATGGGTATGTTTTCACCGTGTTTTGTTTTGCTGCTTTACTGGAACGTGCAGGTTCTGCAGTGAAAAAAAGGCCCGTTTATTTTTGCATCTGTTGCATCTTAGCCGTAAAGTGACTTTCTCACAAACACATTTGTTGAACATTGTGTGGCAACGTGTGCAGAGGCTGACATCCCGTTAGAAAAGTTAGCCAAGCTACATCCATTTCTCAATTACTGGGCTAAATTGTCCGTTGATGGATTGCATCAATAAATAGAATTTTTTTGCATTTAATTAACTAACCTCTTAACTTTCGGGCCGCACGGTGGCTGAATTGGTTGCACGTTGGCCTCACAGTCAGGAGGTTCAGGGTGCGAATCTCCGTTGGGCATCTCTGTAAGGAGTTTGCATGTTCTCCCCGTGCGTGTGTGGGTTTTCTCCGGGTACTCCGGTTTCCTCCCACATTCCAAAAACATGCATGTTAGCTTCATTGGCCACTCTAAATTGTCCATCGGTATGAATGTGAGTGCGAATGTTTGTCTATATGTGCCCTGCGATTGACTGGCGACCAGTCCAGGGTGTACCCCGCCTCCCGCGCAAAGTCAGCTGGGATAGGCTCCAGCATACCCGGGACCCTAATGAGGATAAGCGGCATAGAAAATGAACGAATGAATGAATGACTGACCTTTCAGTCACTAACCCAAAAATAACACACTACCTTGGTAAAAATAAGTGTGAAATGTAAAAAACGGAATTTGGGAAAAATAAATGGGAATTCGTTGTGGTCTTACCCCTACTAATGCGGCCCCTGGAGCAGCAAAACCAACCCACTCACGGGTCACACACACATTAAGCCAAATAGATTTGTGGTTTTCGAGTCCCGAGCCCGGCAAAGAGCCACAAAAACAGAGGTGCCCAAAGTGTGACCCCGGAGCCATCCGCGGCTCGTGGCTCATTTGTCGTTGGTCCGAGGAACACTTGGGAAACATTTTTTTAATTAAAAGAAAAAACTGCAAAAATGTTGAAGAAAAATAGAGTAAATGAGAAAAAGCTAAAATGTTGACACAAACAATCAATAACTATAAACGACTGCAGTCTACACTTTCATTCATTCCTTTTCTATGCCGCTTATCCTCGTTAGGGTCGCGGGTGTGCTGGAGCCTATCCCAGTTGACTTCGGGCGAGAGGCGGGGTAGACCCTGGACTGGTCGCCAGCCAATCGCAGGGCACATATAGACAAACAAAGACATACACGCAGTCACGACAATTTAGAGCGGCCAATGAAGCTAACATGCATGTTTTTGGAATGTGGGAGGAAAGCGGAGTACCCGGAGAAAACCCACACACGCACGGGGAGAACATGCAAACTCCTCACAGAGATGCGCAACGGAGATTCCAACCCTCAACCTCCTGACCGTGAGGCCAGTGTGCGACCCATTCGACCACCGTGCGGCCCCACAGTCTACACCATGGATGGGCTATCCAGCCTTTCAACATGATAGATAGACCAGGCTGGTCTGGGCATGGGGCGGCCTTGTCATGCCTTAAACGTCTTCTAAGACGGCGTGAAAAGTCCAGTTGAGGTCACTTCAACGCCCGTGAAGTTAAGTGAGATTCTTACCGTACATGAAGTGATTGTGGTTTTGACATCGCACTGTGCTACCCCGTCGTCCGACCACAAGGCCACCGTTTCTTCAGCCTCACTCTCTCTCGCACACGCAACATCAATTGGGAAAAAGCTTCATGCAGATGTAGGTGCACGGCTGCATAATCCTCCGGGAAACACGGAAATCATGTTTGGGTACTGAATGGAATTAACTGCTTGCAATGTAGAAAGACATTCAGGAGCACAAACGCATCGCATGCACACGCAGGGTTGATGTTCTGGGCTAAACAGCTCAGCGTGAGATTAAAGAGCTTCTCTGATCTGACATTTGGGTTTTTTTCCTGTCAGAAAAAGGGCGGCAAAGCGTCAATAATAGAAGGATAGTGAGGAGTAGGAGGAAGACGGGGAGGTGAGGAGGAGAGAGCTAAGGAGGGTAAGACAAAGAGTGGCCGGCAGCAGAAGAGGAAAACATTCCTCTGGTGTACCCTGTGCTCTGGGGAGGTGGTGCTCCAAAAATAACCCAACTTCAAGCTCCCCTGGCAGCCCCTACTCAGCCCGGGACACGCACAAGTCAAACACCCGTCACAAGTTCAACATTTGTGAGACGGAGCGCAAACACGAGCTGCGGTGAGACACGTGGTGAAGACGAGCGGAATACGCCTCACGTGTGACGAGGAACGAGCGGGAGGGTGCAGGGCGGGGAAGGCTTTGTAATTGTCTTCTCATGTAGTACAGGCTGGGGAGCGCTTCCCGACTGAAGACACCCGTTTCACGGTCAGGCGTTATTTTGCTTGACTAGGAGGGCGAGCGACAAAGCGAGCAGGGGAGAAAACTACGACTAAACTGGTTTGTGTCCCGGTGCACGGCTGGCGGACAAATCATCCTTCTGTTGAGACTAAAAAAGAAAATACACACGATACAGCAGATCCTGCTGCAGTTTTTCCCACAGAAAACACATCTAAGTTGACAATCATTTTTAAATGTACGTTTAAAGAAAGGTCAAATGGACATTGTTTTAAAAGACCACTATTTTTACATGTCTTTGTGCTTCAGGGATAATGTTCTTTCATCAAGCACTGAGATTTCCCACTTTGCTCAGAGGTACTTGAACACACCATAGTCGTGTGCTGAAACGTGAACGTTTGTTGCGTTCACTGCAAAAGTTGCATCAAGGAGAACACAAGTTGAGTGTGTATATGAGGGTAAGTTAAATGGGACGAATGGGACGTCGTTATTATCACATAAACGCCTTTTCCAGCCTGGCAGCCTCTAGCGCTAGCCTGACAAGCAGGCTAAAGGCTACCCTGCGACTCCTATTTTCTGTGTTTGACTACAAAAGACGTACATGGCAAGAGCTCTGCTGTCAATTTTGAACTATTTCGGTCCTTTCCTGACTACAGGTACAGATTCCTTGAAATTAACTTGCTACAAGTGCTGACGGCTGCTAGCCAGCCAAGCTAAGCGGCTAACTGTGGTTGCCTAGCAACAATGCCAAACACAAAGCAAACTGGTTCCAGCCCTGGAAATTGGGATTCAAAAACAGAGACAGGGCCAGTCTGGCTGTCGGATGAGGAGGATGGCGTCTTAAATGCAAAACCAGTTCCAGAATTTCGAGAGATATCATCTGATGTTATTTCACACCTTGAAGTGGGAGATGAGAAATTTACAAGAGCAAACAAGGTGAGACTTTAGAGGCCAGGTATTACAGATTGGACCATCACAGTATGACTGCCTCTACGAAAAACTCATGGCAAACCATGATGAAGTCATAAACCTTAAGGGAAACAGAGCACAAGGATACCAAGGCACTACGGAACGATATCGAGGCACTACAAGATGATAATGCTGCCTGGCACGCTGCTCTTAGGGAGGTTAAAAACCCCAGGGAAAAAAACTGAGCATTTTGCCATGATATCAAGGTTCTACAGGATAATGTCAAGGTACTATTGGAAGATAATGCTAAATAAAAACAACCAAAGGAAAATATCACCGAGCAACCGAAAAATATAATCGATGAAATGGATCAGAATACACAAATGAATAAATGTGATCCTCATGGGGCTCTGAATTACAGCCAGGGGATAAACCTGGATTGCATGAGCAAACACTGGTTACTAAAGAGAGAAGGAGAAAGATCTAGATACTCTTAAAACACACAATAGTACTAGCTCAATAGAGAACAAAAGCAATAGTAGCACTTGTACTTGTATAAAGTAAAGGGTGAATGTACTTTTTAAGCATGTGAAGCCATCCAGATTGATCTTGCAATAAATGAGTGTGCTACAAGGAAATTGCACTCCATCAACAATATTAAAACGTCTTATTTTCTCCCACACCTCTATTCTGCCCCCCCCTCGTCAGCTCTCACTGTTACTTTCACGCTCCCTTTCGCTGTCACCCCCACTCCTTCTTTTGTATGTCTCACAGCGGGGCCCACTTGCCTTTTGACTGGAAGGTGAATGGAAAGGACTTGGAAAAACCAACTAAAGACTGCGGCAGAAAAAAGAGGCATTGGAGGCTCTATTGAGGCGTGCGCTACAAAAGCCCGTCAAAGTGTCCAATAAAAAAAGGACAGCTTGTCCTGTTTAAGACTCCACGCTCTGAGAACAATACACACTAGCCTGCGTCACGCTGGGTATCGTGGGTGTGTATGTGAGGGGGCAAATGAAAAGGTAAAGTGGATCCCCACATGTGCAGATTTTTGGTGATTTTGTTTTTCTCCAAAAATAGGCCATTATTTTCCAAGCATACCGCATCTCTTTCACTATACCTGAGTAGCCGACATCCATGTTGCATTGCAAAAACAGAAAAGCCAACTATTTTTACATGCTTTTTTGATGTTTCAGCAAGCGTCTTTGTTCGGGCGGTCCTTGAACGCACCATAGTTTTGCCTTTACTTAAGGACTTAATTTATTAGTGGTGAGTAACAATACATTTTATAAGTGTGTGATGCATATTTAGAGCTTAAACCTGGATGGTGCATTTAGCTTCTTAGCTTCCGTTGCTAGGCGTATTTTAAGGGACAGTTTGGATTTTTTGACATGAAGTTTTATGTCATCCCCATCAGCAGTGTAGTGCATCACTTTTCGCTGACTGTTCTGCTCAATTTTTGCTGATTACTAAAGTAGCTCCGGCTAATACGGGGGGTCATTTAAGTACAGCATTCTGCTTCTCAAAACAATATGTGTTCAAAAGAGTTGTACGTTTGCATTACAAAACTGTTATGACAAAGTGGGGGTAAATCATTGCACTGCACTGTTAATGGGGATGTCATACAACTTAATGTCAAAAAATCCAAACCCTCCCTTTAATCTAATATTTACAACCAAAGTCGTAGGAAAACATCAATGTCATTGACCATTCACTGGTACGACTCAATCCATCCATCCATTTTCTATGCCGCTTATCCTCATTAGGGTCACGGGCTTGCTGGAGCCTATCCCAGCAGACTTTTGGGCGAGAGGCGGGGTACACCCTGGACTGGTCGCCAGTCAATCGCAGGGCACATATAGACAAACAAACATTCCCACTCACATTCATACCTATGGACAATTTTAGAGCGGCCAATGAAGCTAACATGCATGTTTTTGGAATGTGGGAGGAAAGCGGAGTACCCGGAGAAAACCCACACAGGCACGGGGAGAACATGCAAACTCCACACAGAGATGCCCAACGGAGATTTGAACCCAGGTCTTCCAGATCTCCTGACTGTGTGGCCAATGCGCTAACCACTCAGCCACCGTGCGGCCTGGTACGACTCAATGATTAATTAATTCAATTAATTCGATTAATTCGATTCAATTAATCGACAGCTATTTTGCTCCTAGATTCATCATTAATTTTAAATGTGCATATTCTGATTTCAGCCTCTCAATGTGATTTTTTTATTTTTTATTTCCTTAGTCGACCATCTAAACCTATTATCTTTGTGTGCAGGCAAACCCCGATATTCACACACATCACCCACCCTGCAAAAATGAGTTGATAGATTCAAGCAACGTTTATATTTGGTTGAAAAGTGAAAGGTAAAAAAAAGATGTCACCATAAAAATGTCCATTTTCTGTCTAAATTTGGTTGAAAAGCGTCTCTTTTGGGGCTATATTTGGACTGAAACAGTCAGACTAAACTCAGGTCTTTTTCTGAACCAAAACAAGTCATAGACGGGCCGAGCAGAATTAAGCCCAAAAACAACAAATAACATCTAGTGTTGGGTGGGTAGCTTTCACTTTGGAGAACCGTGACTGACATTTTGGCCTCTTTTCTGATATGATGATGGGCCCGTATGGATTTCGGCCCATCCAGGACCTAACCGAGTACTCGATTAATCGAAGCTTCGGATGAATCATTTTGTGGCCAAATACATCCGTGTGCTGACATGTTACACGGACATTGCAGAGTCTAGCAAATGTATCATGAAACAGTGACATGTGCACAGGGGCGCTGATAATTGCCCCCACCACTAATGTTCCATGTACAACATAAGATGATCCAACACAAAATCACACTTCTCACCACTGCAGACTCACCGAGTCCACTTCACGGCCGAGACGAATCTGCAGTGGTGTTGGCCGGGTAAAAACTTGGCAAGCGTGTGTGCGTATGCACAACACACACCAGCATCGTTCTTGCTTTTCCAGCCGTGTTTGTGTGAGAGCGCGGCAGGACTCCAGAGGTGTGGGTGTTCAGGTCCGGTGAGTTGGCTGCAGATAAACAAGGCCAGCTAAGCGGCAACAATGGCGCAGACCTGGTCCGTGACGCCCGGCTTCCCCGCCACACCAGGTCAGTTGCTGATAAGGAGTTGAGGCTGGCATTCCAATACCTGCTTCTGGATACACTCACAACATGCCGAACAACGAAAAGCAACCCCGAAAGCCCGATGATGGTCTGGTCGCGGGTAAGTCCACGTCTGCGAACCATGACGCTACAGCTGCAACAATTAATCAATATGCAGTTAATCAAGTTGGTACCCCATTAATCTTTTTTGATTCAGAGATTTGAATATAATCTGATTTCAGTCTGTCATATATGAACATACGTACATGTTGGGGACCACTAACTGATTGCGTTTGCTTCATATGATTTTGGTCCGTGTAGGGCCTAACCCATTACTGGATCAGTTGCAACGACAAGCTTCAAATTGAATCCACTACGAAAACCATCGTTGGTTTTGGCCCGGCACTACACTACCGATCCCCAAACAGTTCTTCTCTGCCTCTCACCAGTCAGCATTCACTCATAGCGTGTTTACAGGCGTGTTTTCTTTGGTTTTCGTTGTCAATCATTTGGTTTGTGCATTTGTCCATTCCCTCACATTTTCCAGCAGCCACCGATTTGGTTTCCAATCGGAAACCAAATCCACCAAATGTGTCTGGTCAATTTTAAAAAGTAGTTCGTTTCATATCGTTTTCTATGCCGCTTAACCTCATTAGGGTGGCGGGGATGCTGGAGCCTATCCCAACTGGCTTTGGGCGGGAGGCGATATATACACCCTGGACCGGTCGCCAGCCAATCGCAGGGCACATATAGACAAACAAACATTCACACTCTAATGGACAATTTAGAGCGCCCAATGAAGCTAACATGCATGTTTTTGGATTGTGGGGGGGGACCCGGAGAAAACCCACACACGCACGGGGAGGACATGGAAACTCCACACAGAGATGCCCAACGGAGATTCGAACCCTGAACCTTCTGACTGTGAGGCCAACGTGCAACCCACTCATCCACCGTGCGGCCCATTTCATATCATATAATACAGTAAGTAGTACTTTTTTGCTCTCTCTCTCATTTTCCATTAAAACTTGAGGCTAATATTCCAGCAGCAACAGGAACGCGGGTCTGCCCGGCATCATGTGACGGTGTGATGCGTAGTCAGCGTGCACCCCAGCACGGATGTGAAACTGAAGCAGCTAAAGTAGTGTTTCAAACTGAGGTCACGTTCACTCAAAGCAATTTGGTCCTAATTGAGTGTAGCGCCCATTAGGTTCGATGCAAAGTGCCACCGGGTTCCGCCAGTCACCAACTATATTAGCTTGTTTGGTCCCATTAAATACAAATGAAAAAAAATCGAATCAATTCCCGACTGAGTAGTCAATAGAATTTCAACCAAAGCTTTCAGAAAGCCATTTAATGGTTCGGCGAGCTTTTATGCAAAGCCGATGCAACCTTTAACACGGGAGTAACACGGTATGAGCACAAGGGCTGCACTATTGTTGAAAGCATGTGCCACGCCACAAAGAAAACATGAGACAAGTTGACGCCGACAGGTAGAACTTCTATGTGTTTCATTGTTACAGCAAAAGATGCATTTTTATGATTTCATCGCTTCAAAAATGAACACCATTCATTCTTTACAAAGAGCCCACAAGGCATGCTGGGCACACAAATAGGCGTACGCCTAAATGAAATCATTTCAAGCATAAAAATGACTACATTGACTAAAATGCAAATACACGGCATTCCGCACTCGTCACGATGTCTCACGAAAGCTACTGTAATGTTCGGTGAGACACACAAGCACCAGTCTTGATCGCCGCGACAACAGTGGAGGTTTGCATGCTCTCACAACAGTCAGAGTAATCCCTAACCTGACCTAGTGTTGTGGTCAAAACCCACACCAAACTAAACCTACACTCTCAAAACCCCAATGTCACTTCCTGTCCGGCCGACCACTCAGCTCCGCAAGCACCGGAACACATTTAAAGCGACACACACGAGCACGGGTCTTATCCCACCCAACACCAGACGCCATTTGGATGGGTTTTTGGGGGGTAAACCTGGTCGGTCCGTGATTGCTTTGATTTAGCCCAGAAATAGACGTTGAAAATAGACGCTTTTCAACCAAATTTAGACGGGAAAGGGATGTCTTTATGGAGGCGTGTTTTTTTACCTTTGACTTTTCAAGCAAATCTAGTGTCTTTTGCTGGCCCGATGTCTTAAAATGCTTATTTTCTGTTATTATGTCCACAATGTTGGGTAATACAAGTGTGAAGGCAACTATAGGGGTGCTATTTCATGTCTACAGGGCTCTAATAAAATTATATATTACACACACACACACATATATTAAGGTCATAAACAGATTTTCTATGCTCTAACTATGAAAAATGCCCGATTTATAAATAAGAAGTACTACTTTGTGCAAATTTGCTTATCACAGTCAAGTCTGGAACCAATGAATGGCGATTAAACAAGACATTACTGCACTGAGGTAATAGATGTACAATTATGTTTTTTTCTGCACAAAAACAAACACCTGTGAGTCACTAACTTTATGTTCTGTTGTTAAATAAAGTTTAAAAACGTGAAATAATGTCAGACATGACATTATGATGCGAACCACAAAGCTCCATTTTCCACACACAAACACTGAATTTTGGGTCATGGTCAGTTATGCAACTTGCATGGTAGCATCATCTAGCCCAGGGATGGGCAAAGTTTTTGACTCGCGGGGCACATTGGGTTAAAAAACTTGGTGGAGGGGCCGTCTATATATGGTGATCATGAAAAATAACAACAGACTTGCTCACGGTGCAAAGAAAGGATAACAACACATCCGCAGAAAGTTAACGTGTCACATACAGAAACTACCAATACTACTACCTGAGCGGCAAATGACAAATAAGCGCTAAACACAACACGAAACCTAAACCGGTCATTTCCGAATGCCCACAAGGTATGCTGGGTAGTCCAGCGGCAACAACAAAACATTGGATTTCAAGAGTATGTTAACGTCCCTCCTTGTTTGCTTCTGGCGAGCAAAAATGCGACAAAAACAGCGAAATGTTGGGAGAAAAATCACCCCAAGATACCCAGCATGCCTTGTGGCGCAAATATATGGGTGTTTTTTAAGCACAGGTATTGTGGGCAAATATTTACTCGTGTAGTCTGTGTGTGTCGACGTGTTTGGACGGCTTTCTTCTTTACAAGCCAAAGATTGCGTCTGACTAGAACGATGACATTGGAGCTTCTAGAAAACGGTCAATCCGGACGCGGCTGGAGAAAAGCAGAACCGGGCCGGGGGAGAGCAGACGTACTGGAAGTTGCCCCGTACCACCCCGACAGCGAGGAATAGCTCCGAGCTTGTAAACGACTAGTGAGACGTCTCGCGACTGTTGTGTGTTGATGCGCACCTCAGCAGAGTATCGTAATGATCCACGCTCTCAACTAGATTGCTACTTAAGGACGCTTCCCGGCCGCAATTAATTTTTACCTATTTTGGCAGCTCGGCGCCAGTTAATTCAACGTCCTAAACACCTAATCGGCGATAACGTTCGCCCCAGGCGATGGATAAATCACTGTCCCGCAGTCTGCCCTCGCGTCCGGACGACAAAGAGACCCGGCGTTCGATCCTGAAGGATTTCAAGGAGTCGGCGTCGGAACGGCGCGTCCGGCGCAAAACTTGGTAATAATTCACCTACAAATGTGTTCACACGGTGCCCAGTGCACGCAGCGAAAGAGGAAACCAGAAGGGGCGTGAACTGGGGGACGACGCCGGAAGGAGGAGATTGAGTGGAAATGATGCCATTAGCCCGGAGGAGCTCTCGCTCGCGCTCTCGCTCGCTCTTCTGGTCGAACGGCTCATTTGGCCGAGGGAAAGCAACATCTAAACAAACCGAATAGACGCTCCGAGTAAGATCTCCCTGTTTCCCCCTCCTCCCGTCTCCCGCTTCCCTCCATCCCCCTGTCATATGTGCTCCACTCCGGCTTAATGTCCTGCAAATGAAGCGGATTTATTAATGTGTAATTAAGTAATAATCATCACTACATAATGCATGAGAGGCTCGAGGGGCTGAGAGCGGCAGAGACAGAGATAGGCTGGAGAGGCCGGCGGCGCAGACAGGAGGAGGAGGAGGAGGAGAATTTGTGCTGCCGCGTCTCACTAAAGGCAGACATTAAAAACGGATTAATCCGCTGAAATAATATTTTGATAAGAGAGAAGCGCCCCCCTTTCCACACACACACCACCTCTCCTCTCATCCCGTCGTACGCCCGGTGGCCGATGGTGGCACTATTTGTCCGCGCTCAATTAGCAGACTGCAAAGAGTCAATTAGTACTGCGTTATCGGACTCTTCCTCTTGTCTGACCTATGAATGTCAAATGCAATGTTGTATCCTCGTGTCTAACGACGCCAACAAATGAGGTTTACGCGCTTGGAAGTGAGCCCTCAAAGCAGTTTCGGATGGCTCAGCAACACCGAGTTCGCGTCGCAAAACCCCAACGTCCCTAAATGGGCATGCCCCCGCTCCGTTCAGCCGATTTTGTTTAGCTTTCCTAAACAGGCAAGCATCAGGCAGAAGTGGTTGCAGTTGCCGATTCCCGGCCAGCAAGAGAAGAATCCCCGTCGACGACACTTCACTCGGGACTGTTTTGCGAACACGGGCCAGTACGAAGCTGGACCATCCGCCAAACTGCTGCGAACGTCCGACGCCTTTCCTGTAAGTAACTGTAAGAGTTTCAGTGTCCTGACTGGGTTTATTTTGTGTAGGTAATGGGACATCGGGCCGCACGGTGGTCTAGTGGGTAGCACATTGGCCTCACAGTCAGGAGGTTCAGGGTTTGAATCTCTGTCAAGCATCTCTGTGTGGAGTTTGCATCTTCTCCCCGTGCGTGTGTGGGTTTTCTCCGGGTACTCCGGTTTCCCCCCACATTCCAAAAACATGCATTTAGCTTCATTGGCCGCTCTAAATTGTCCATTAGAGTGTGACTGTTTGTTTGTCTATATGTGCCCTGCGATTGGCTGGCGACCGGTCCAGGGTGTACCCCGCCTCTCGCCCAAAGTCAGCTGGGATAGGCTCCAGCATCCCCCCGACCCAAATGAGGATAAGCGGCATAGAAAATGAATGAATGAATGAATAATGGGACAATTATGAGTGTGCATACAGGGAGCGCTACTTGCATGCATGCAAATCACGAGCTCACCCATGCTAATTGCTGTTAAAGCTTAAAAACATAACCATCAATGAATGAGGAAGTGGGGTTCCGCAGCAGTCGGTAAGTCCTCGAGAACGCTTGGGAGTGTCGGCGGGAGGCGTACCTAGAGTGGAGTAATTCACACAGACCGTTTGGGCGGGAGGCAGGAAACCCAAGGAAACACTGCAGGAAAAGATGCAAAGTCTGGAAGATCTAGGATGCTTTCTGTGAGGGTAATGGTGAGTAGTTGCTCTATAGGAGTCCAGAACTCAAAAGAAAGCCCCGGAAATGATTATACTGAAATAGGTCTAATGGAATGTGGAGTTAAGGTAATATCCATCCATCCATTCCATTCCATTTTCCTCCGCTTATCCGGGTCCGGGTCGCGGGGGCAGCAGCTTCAGTAGGGAAGTCCAGACTTCCCGGTCCCCAGCGACCTCTTCCAGCTCCATCGGGAAGACACCGAGGCGTTCCCAGGCCAGCTGTGAGACATAGTCCCTCCAGCGTGTCCTAGGTCTTCCCGGGGGCCTTCTCCCGGCCGGGCATGCCCGAAACACCTCACCAGGGACCCAGGAGGCATCCGGACTAGATGCCTGAGCCACCTCAACTGGCTCCTCTCGATGTGAAGGAGCAGCGGCTCTACTCTGAGCTCCTCCCGGATGGCCGAGCTCCTCACCCTGTTATAGTGATATAAAGACCTTTACTTCTGTTTGCTGCGGTTTCTTCGATCACATTTCATTGGTTTGAAGCCGCCGCCGTTTGATTTGCCGGACAAACGTGGTTTATGTGTGATATTGGCACAATCCTGCAATTTCCCGTTATAACAATTTTCCTTCACCGGCAGCAACGAGGGATAGAAGGCCCATTTGATTATCTGCAAAATGTTCCACTTATTTACCGCCTTCCAAAAGCGTGCTTTGCAACAGCGGGATCTTTTTGAGAAGAGGAAACAAGAACACTCTGATCAAATAAACAGAAATTGCTGGTTTAAAGTTTAAAAAGCAGCTCGGGGCGAAACCTCTTTTACATTCAAACGCTCAGGCCAGTCGGAAAAAAATGAAGAACTTCAGCCTACAGCCGACATGAATAAACTAAAACCGCCCGCTTTCCAAATTGCAGGGAATATGCTAACTTGCCAGTCTGGGGAACCGCACTCCATTCTTTTCCCTCCACTTTGGTATACACAAAAACATCACCCGTGAAACAGAGCATTGCAAAAACTACAACCGGAGTTGTGCTTCTCTCCTAAAATCGGGTTGTGCGTGGATGTATATCGTTTTGACATTGGAGATACACAAAGGGTGTGCCCGCCTCCTCCCCCCTCCTTGTAACAGCGCACAAAATCCATGACCCCTTTTTTTTTTTTATTTTTTTTTTTTTTTTTTTGTTTTTTTTTTTTTTTTTTTTTTTTTGTTTTTTTTTTTTTTGGTAATTCTTTTTCTATTTTTAAAATGTGAACTAATAAGCGACGTCGTCTTCCTCGGTGTGGCTATGCAGGCTTTTCACCCTGGAGTCCCGTGATTAAGAACCAAATTCTGTTTTTAATGAATTCACTAGAGTACGTTTGAATCCCCGCAACTAAAATAAACGGTATTTGTTGTTGTTGTTGTTGTGCACGTAGCAATAATTTGTAAAGTAGCCCCATGAAAGCGGAACATTAGTGGGGGCAAAACTGCCTGCACTGGTGCCTCGTTGCTTCCACTAGAACATGTCAACCTGGTACACGTTTAACACAGGGAGTGAACAGAACATTAGCATGATAACACCTAGCATGATAACGTGTCTGCTTAAGTTTATATTCATGCAAATCGCCAAAAATGCTATTATGCTGACGTCAACATTCTCGCAATGCTAACATGCTAAAGTTAGCATGGTAACACCTAGCATAATTGTGTCTACCTAAAAAAATGCCTAAAAATGCTACTATGCTATTAGCATGCTAACAATGCTACCATGCTTAACATGCTCAAATCTGGCATACTAGTATCTACCTGGCTTAAATGCTAAAGTACACGTGCTAGCAATGCTAACATGCTAATGTTAGCATGGTAACACCTAGCCTAATTGTGTCTACCTAAGAAAATGCCTAAAAATGCTACTATTCTATTAGCATGCTAACAATGCTACCATGCTTAACATGCTAAAATCTGGCATACTAGTATCTACCTGGCTTAAATGCTAAAGTACACGTGCTAGCAATGCTAACATGCTAACGTTAGCATGGTAACACCTAGCCTAATTGTGTCTACCTAAGAAAATGCCTAAAAATGCTACTATGCTATTAGCATGCTAACAATGCTACGATGCTTAACATGCTAAAATCTGGCATACTAGTATCTACCTGGCTTAAATGCTAAAGTACATGTGCTAGCAATGCTAACATGCTAACGTTAGCATGGTAACACCTAGCCTCATTGCGTCTACCTAAGAAAATGCCTAAAAATGCTACTTATGCTATTAGCATGCTAACAAGGCTATGCTAAAATCTGGCATACTGGTATCTGCCTGTCTTAAATGCTAATGTACACGTGCAAGCAACACTAACATGCTAACGTTAGCATCATAACACCTAGCATAATTGTGTCTACCTAAGAAAATGCCTAAAAATGCTACTATGTTATTAGCATGCTAACAATGCTACCATGCTTAACATGCTAAAATCTGGCATACTATTATCTACCTGGCTTAAATGCTAAAGTACACGGGCTAGCAATGCTAACATGCTAACGTTAGCATGGTAACACCTAGCCTAATTGTGTCTACCTAAGAAAATGCCTAAAAATGCTACTTATGCTATTAGCATGCTAACAATGCTACCATGCTTAACATGCTAAAATCTGGCATACTAGTATCTACCTGTCTTAAATGCTAAAGTACACGTGCTAGCAACACTAACATGCTAACGTTAGCATCATAACACCTAGCCTAATTGTGTCTACCTAAGAAAATGCCTAAAAATGCTACTATGCTATTAGCATGCTAACAATGCTACCATGCTTATAATGCTAAAATCTGGCATACTAGTATCTACCTGGCTTAAATCCTAATGTAAACGTGCTAAAAATTCCCAAAATTCAATCAGTTCTGTCATATCCATTTTTCCAACAATTCCTGAAAACTTCATACGTGCATTCACAACCTTTCGAGTTATTTGGAACACAAACAGATAAACCCCGGCAAAAACATAACCTTTGGGAACCTTGGCGGAGGTAACAAAGTCTTTTTCTGCAAAGGAGAATTCCGTATTGATAAATGGAACAATATTGTAATTAGTGCATGAAAAACTTGTTTACAGCCTTCTAATGTGTTTTTTTAGCAATACAAGCACCCTCTAGACATGAAGTAACATCTAAAGCCACCTTTACGCTCCTATTACCCTACATAGAAAATATGCCATTTAAGACAAACTTTTAAATCGTGAGTGTTGCTGTAAATGTGTCCCTGTACTCGGGGAGCTGAGTGCAGGGCGGACAGGAAGTGACCTTGGGGTTCAGAGTAGTCTGTGTTCTTATTGGGGATTATTGTGCCAGTTGCCAGATCATTCCAACCTGCAATAAAAGCCTGCTGTGTGTCTCATGTCTTAGAACCTTACAGTAACATTACTGACACCTAGTGGACAGTGTGGAATACTTCATGACAGTAACATTACCGACACCTAGTGGACAGTGAGGAATAATTCATGACAGTAACATTACTGACACCTAGTGGACAGTGTGGTATACTTCATGACAGTAACATTACCGACACCTAGTGGACAGTGAGGAATAATTCATGTGAAATTTGCCTAAATATGCATGTTTTTCAACCAGGAAGATGCATGATTCATTATGTATTTTACAGTATTTATGAAAAACCGTGATAGAGTGAAGCCGTGAAATTCGAAGCGCACAGTGGTGAGGGATGACTGTACCTGAACTCAACTTGAAGCATGCTGGGAATGAACTAAACCATTACCTTCCCAATAGCCGTCTGGGGCGTTCACCCGCTTTTGGCCACGTAAATGTCACTTTCCAGGCAACTGTACGTCGTCGTTCTTGTTTTATCCTACCATCCGCTGTGAAGTGATATTGTAAGATCGCACTGCGACCCGCGAGAGGCCCATTTCCTCACTTGAAAATGTGCTTTCACGGTCCGGCCCAGCACCACTTTGAGTCGCTGGGAATCCGAGGCAAGAGATGGACGAGGTGGGACTTTGCGCTCGTCTGTTATTGTTTTGGCATGCCCGGCTTGGCTCTGTAAGCCAGCCAGCCAGTCAGAGCTGGGTGAGCAGGTGAAAGACAGAAGAACAAGAAAACACAGATAATCCCCTGGCGATGCTCACCTCGCTCTGCCCCCGAGCACCCCCCTCTCGGTCTCCCCTTTTACCCTTAACCCCCGTGCTCCCCTCCAGCTCTATCTGGCCGCATCTTCCCCCAACGGCAGGTCTTGTCGAGCCGTCATTGGGGCAAGGTGTGAAGGGGAGATAGCGAAACGGCATGTAGACTACACATCGGCTTATGCAAGCTGGGTTAGGAGGGCAGCGCCACCTTAGGCGCATGTACACAGAGCGGCGGCGGCGGCGGTCCTTGGCCTTGGCTTTGCGTTCGCTCTGCTTCACCTGACCGGCGCTAAGCCGGTTATCCGGGATGCTGAGATCCGACGGCTGTCATGATGGCAGACCCGCGGCGGCGGTGCATGCAAACAAGAAGACAAAAATGCAAACCTTCCAAGTAAATACCCTACTTCCCGGACTATAGGGTGCACTTTCAATCCTATACTGCGCGCGAATAATCTGGTGCGATTCCTTCTGGTAATTCTGGCAATAAAACGCTGTCAGGGGCACTACGGTAGCCAGGAGCCTCACGGAGTAACACTACCAGGCTGTGCTTCATCATAATATTATGGGGTGTGTAAGGACCCCAAAAACCATCACTGAACAGCTGATGGTCACGAGACGGATCCGGGCCTGCCTGATGCTGAGCTCGCCCGGCTGTTCATTGATGGATTTGTGGAATATCAGGGGATGCTTTTGTGTTTTAACTGTTACAACAATGTTGGCCGTTATTGTGATTGACTTCAATAAAGTTTTCGGTGTTGGTACGATCAAAGCCCTTCATGTATGGGGAAAAAAAACCTCGTTCAGACGAGTTTTTTGACAGTGTGCCTTGGGGTCCGGATGGTACGGCATAAAGGCGGTCCTGCATTTACCCACGAGTTCTATTCTTACGACTGCCAGCTGAGTCCAGAACATTTTTTGTGGAGTTATTTGAACAAATGCCGAAAATTATCTCCATCCATCCATCCATCCATTTTCCTCCGCTTATCCGGGTCCGGGTCGCGGGGGCAGAAGCTTCAGTAGGGAAGTCCAGACTTCCCGGTCCCCAGCGACCTTTTCCAGCTCCACCGGGAGGACACCGAGGCGTTCCCAGGCCAGATGTGAGACATAGTCCCTCCAGCGTGTCCTAGGTCTTTTCCGGGGGCCTTCTCCCGACTGGGAATGGACCGGGCATGCCCGAAACGCCTCACCAGGGAGGCATCCGGACTAGAAGCCCGAGCCACCTCAACTGGCTCCTCTTGATGTGAAGGAGCAGCGGCTCTACTCTGAGCTCCTCCCGGATGGCCGAGCTCCTCACCCTATCTCTTAGGGTGAGTTCCGGACACCCGCCCTCGACCACGGCCCAAATCCCATTACACGGACCCTTATGCTTGCCCCTGCAGGTGGTGGGTCTGCGGGGGGGAAATTATCTCGCAGTGTTAAAAAGAGTCCTTAAAAATTCCTGGATCCAGACGGTGATCCAGTGCACCCGCCAAAATGTAATCAGTTCTTCCATATGCCGTTTCCGACAATTCCCAAAAATGTCATCCAATTACATTCAAACTTTCCAAGTTATTTTGAACACAAACAGATAGATGACGGCAAAAACATCACCTCGGCCATCTGCTCCTTTTAGGGTATGCTAACTTGTGCAAGTGTAAACGTGGTATCATCAACCGGCAGCAGTACATCAAAGTCCTTTGCACAAACACAACCAATACTACTACTACTACCAAGCCAAGCCTGAAAATGTCATCACTGTCCCAAATCCCATTGTCGCTCAGCTGCATGGAATTCCATGCAAAAGCTTTAGCTTTTCTTTTTCAGCGGCCGGCCGGTCGTTATTTTATTAATAACCAGCCAGACAGCTGACGTTGACTAACTACTGCTTCAAGAACGGTTGCTGTCCGCCTCCAAAGGCACACGTACTTGAGCATTTAGGATCTTTGACGGGTAAACTGCAGCAAAACACCCATGAATACTTTCAAGCAGGCCAAGAACTAAGCCCTGTGTCAATATTTACAGGTGCTTTGCAAAATTATGCGTACATTTCGACATGTTTTGATGCCAGTTCACATGGAAGTCAGCGGTTAGTGAATACGGGACATGATACTATAATAGCGTATATAATAATTAAAAGTATACCCGTGCAGAAATGTTGGTACATTTTTGCGAACGAAAGTTGTACTTTTCCCAGCAATACATTTGTAAATATATGAGGAGAACCAAAAGGTGACTTTTCCAAACCCACGGACTTTGGGTGATAGGCCGGCTACGCCCCTGCACTGGTCGCCAGCCAGTCGCAGGACATATACGGACCAACAACCATTAACATCAATGGAAAATGTAGTCACCAATTAACCAAACATGCATGTTTCGGGGATTTTGGGGAGGAAACCGGAGTACCCGGGCTGGCACGGGGAGAACGTGCCAAATCCACACAGGGATGCCCAACGGAGATTTGAACCCTGATCTTACAGATCTCTAACATCCAAAAACACCAACATTTGGTTGTAAAATTAAAATGACGCCCCCTTCCTGTCTAAATTTGGTTAACAAATGTGTTTCTTTTGGGGCGGTATTTGGACCAAATCAGGGGGATTTAGCTCAGGTATTTGAAAGTCTATATCTGGGCTGAAGGACCGACCAGGTTTAGCCCAAAAAAACGACATCCAAATGGCGTCCAGTTTTGGGTGGGTACTAACCGTGCTTCTGTGTGGCACGCATATATTGGCAGATGACGCGCACACACCATCTGAGTTCAGGTCGGCGCGAGCAGGAAATCCTACGCGGAGTCTAACCACCCAGGCTGAATCGGTGTCAGGTCTACTGGCTTCCTAGATAGTCCGTGCGGGACAAGCCTATATGAAGAAGGAAGTGGGGGAGGGGATGGGTGATGACCACATGGTCGGCCCATCCCGTTGCCCATCTGGGTCCCATAAAGAGAAACACGGAGGCCAAGGCCACCACATGCCCTCATGCATGATGCCCATTCACCCATGCACTGCAAGGATTCCCGCGTTGCAGAAACTAGCAAATGAAAAATCCTCTTTTTAACGTTTGGGTATAAAACCACAGAGGGCATCATTAGAAGAAGGGAGATGTAAAGAAGACAGAGAAACAGTAATTCGATCTTCAGATGGGCCGTGCAAAACAACAAGCGGGCAGGTCGGGGCCGGATTGAGATGGGGGTCAGAAGGTGGATTTAGCAAAACAAGGTTGCAGCGGCCGATTGGGGGAAAGACACGCCAGCAGATCCCACCCAACACCGGCCGTCATTTGGACATTGCGTTTTGGGATGAATCCGCTCGGTCCCGTCATTAGCCCAGAAACAGACGATGAAAACTGGGCTGACTTTAGTGCGACTGATTTGGTCCAAATGTAGCCCAAAAACACCCGCTTGTGACGTCTTCACGGAGACGCATTTTTACCGTTCAACCGAATCTGAGCGCCGTTCCAAACAGTACTTTGCGTGGGATCGCACGGCGGAGCGTGACGGTCTAGCTCTTAAGACGGTACCTTCTTGTTGTGGAATCAGTCGGGACTGTTGGCTTGTGTGTGCCAACGTCCCCAACGGCGGCACACGATCTGCGGGACGACTTTTACAAAACCGAGGCAAGGGTGGACCGTTTGGGCGAACACACTCAAAGTGATCGGACCGAGAAAAGGTCGGATGGCGTCCGTGCCGTCAGGAAAAGTCCAGTTGGGTCGTTTTAGCGGCGAAATCAAAAACAAGTGCGGGCTATTCCACTCGCCTGGCAAATATTAGCCACCCAACACTAAAAGTTGGACGGATTCTGGGCTAAAATTGGTCGCTCCGTCATCGCCTCGATTTAGCCCAGAAATAGACGTTAAAAATTGATCTGAGTCCGGTCTGACTGACTTGGTCGAAATATAGCCCAAAAAAAAGAGCTTTTTTTTTCCCAACCAAATTTAGACGCGTTACCTTTGCATCCAAACCGAGGGACATCTTTTCAACTATTTTTGGGCTGGGTGGGATCAGATGACAGAGCGAGACGTTGTAGCTTTTAGTGGTGTTCTTGTGGACTTTCTTGTAGTGGAGTTCACTGGAGTTGCTGGCCAAGTCCTCCCAGTCCATACAATAAAAATAATATGACATAAACAGGACAAGTGTGGGCCGTTTAGGAGAACCCACTCCAAACAGCTCAGACCATAAAATGGTCGGATGGTCCCAAAAACTATGGACGTTTTTTGGGCTAAAACTGGTCGGTGGATTGTTGCCTGTCACTTTGCAACCAAATGTAAACAATGTTTCAGCGTATGCTACTGGTGTTACTGGTGCTACTGGAGTGCCACGGTCTAGCCCGTGAAGTCATTTGGACTTGTTTTTTTTTTCTAAAACCCAAGAACCCGGAAGCAGACGAGAGTTTAGTCCGACCAGTTTGCTCCAAATTTAGACTTTTTTAACCCGTCACCTCGCAACCAAGTCTAAACACGTCCTTTCGAGTACTTTTGCTGGGTGGGATCCGACGGTTGAGCGTGACGGTCCAGCTCGTGCTCGTAGGGGGAATCCGTCGGAATCGTGTGTGTCAAAGTCCTCAACGGTGAGACCACTTTTACGGAAGCGATGCCAAAGCGGACAGCTTGGGAGAACACACTGGAACGGATCAGACAGTCAAATGGTCGGATGGTCCCAAAAACTACGGGCTTCAGTACTAAGTGTGGGACATTTTGTTTGCATGGCAAACATCAGCCAGACCGGTTCACACGCCAGAAGGGGACCTGGAGCAGAAACGAGACCGCAGCGGACAACCGGGGAAGAACTAGACCGGATTCAAACCAAAAAGGGTGGGGGGGGGTCCCGACAAGGTCCAAGAGCCGTGAGGACCAGCAAGCTTCCCGAGCAGAGTGGCATCCAAGCAGGCAAAGCAGGAAAGCGTCTCGGCTGCAGACCCAAGTGGCACCGGGGCCGCCGAAGTTCCCGGAAACCAACCAAACACCTCCGTCGTGGTTCTGACCGCGCGTCTTACCTTTAACGGAGCGCGGCTTGGCTTGTTTCCGCCTGGACATGTCTCCGCGCTGGCTGCTGCCGACTCTTCTGCTCCGTTCCGCGTTTTGGGCCAAGCATGCGGGCGGGCTGCGCGCCCTCCTCCCCGCCTCCTCTCCTCCGCTCGGCGGCTTCCTCGCCTGTTGCAATGCGGCACCTCCGCTCGCCGGGGGCGCGGGAATGAAGGCACGCGGGGGGTGGCGGTCCAGGTGATGGGAAGGTGCGTGCGTGCGTGCGCGTGCGTGCGTGCGTGCGTCCTTTCCCTACGCTAGGGCTGCTCTGGCGGCGCGCACCCCCCCCCCTCCACACACACACGCTCTTATTATTCCCCAAAGCGCACGTCCTGCGGTGTGAATGAGAGGCAGATCTTCCGCTAGCCTCCCTGCTTTTTCTTTGTCCTGACTCGGATGACTACCAGCCCGCCTCCTCCTCTGCCCGCCTCTGCTGGCGGGGCTGCGGTGCAGACACACATAATAAAGCCAAGGCAGGCAGTGCTTGGCTGCAAATGTAGCCGCGTCCCAGCAGGGGGATGCGAGAGAAGGGTCCCGGCGGGGGAGCGCTCTGATCCCGCAGGGAGCCGCTCGGCGCAGCCCGGGTTGGCTGAGGCGGAGAGGCAGGCAGGGCTTGGCGGAGGGGAGGAGAGAGAGTGGAGTAGAGTTAGGCAACAGCGCCCAACCGTGGCCGGCTGCTGCAACTGCAGGCAGGGACTGGCCGAGGGCTGGGAGAAAACGTGGAGTGGGATTCTTTCGGGTCATGACGGACCTCTTTACACGCCAAAATCATTGTTGTCATTTAAAACAAATAATACAAATTGTAACTTCGCGAGGAAAAAAGTCATGGGGAAAAAAGAAACATTTTACATGAAAAAGTCATAATGTTACAATAAAAAAGGTGTAATTTTTCAAGAAAAAAGTCTTTATAATAATTAGCAAAAAGTTATAATTT
>QODF01000085.1:1449017-1523955 GCA_024372805.1 Oostethus manadensis | reverse complement strand
CCGCTTATCCTCATTAGGGTCACGGGGATGCTGGAGCCTATCCCAGCTGGCTTTGGGCGGGAGGCGGGGTACACCCTGGACTGGTCGCCAGTTAATCGCAGGGCACATATAGACAAACATTTACACTCTAATGGACAATTTAGAGCGGCCAATGAAGCTAACATGCATGTTTTTGGAATGTGGGAGGAAAGCGGAGTACCCGGAGAAAACCCACACACGCACGGGGAGAACATGCAAACTCCACACAGAGATGCCCAACGGAGATTCCAACCATGAACCTCCTGACTGTGAGGCCAAAGTGCTACCCACTCATCCAACAGAGTATTAGGCCCACATAATTTTTTTTTTAATGGAAGTTTTGAAATTAAAAGACATAATTTTATGAAAAAATTTGTAATATTATGAGAAAACATTTGTAACCTTATGAGAAAAAAGTTGTAGTTTTACAAAAAAAGAAGTCTAAATTTCCTGAGAGAAAAACTCATAATATTACAAAAAGTTGAAATTTTACAAGAAAAAAGGCGTAATTCTACAAGATAAAAGAGTAATAATTTGACAAGAAATAGAGTCATAATATTGAGGAAAAATATAATATTACAAAAAAAGTCATAATATTACAAAAAGTTGTAAATTGATGAAAAAAGGTGTAATTTTACGAGACAAAAGTTGCAATTTCCCAAGAATAAAACTAGTGATTTGTTTCCAAATTAGAACTACTTGGGAGAATTGTGTTCCACTTTGGAGGTTCTTTTCTTCAGTACTTTCACGAGTCCGCCTTCAGGGACCTGCAGACTTGTGGCTCTATGATGTATACTTTTTTCCCCCTCCAAAAACAGGCCATTTTTTCTGCAAAAAATAGATTTCATTCACAAAAAAGTCAGCAATAAAATGAGTGCAAGTATTGGATTATGCGTCTTTCTAGCCTGCTAGCGCTAACCGGACGACCAGGCCAAAGGCTACGTCGTGACTCTTACATGCTCATACTTTCCATACGTTGTGTACTTTAAATGCGTTTAATGCTGTGAGGCATATTTAGGGCTAAACCCGGAGTGAGCAATGGCAATTGAAGAGAGAAGGGTAGGATTAATGTCATAATTTGTTTCCCGGCGCTCTCGGAAGGTAAATGACTGCAAGGAGAAAACAAAGCTTTGGATTCCTTTTAAAAGCGGCGCTTCTTCGGCGGATTTGTGCTTTTTTTCATCTCTAATTGGTCGCTTTGTATTGAGGTTTGGATATTTGACTCATTTGCAGTCGATTAATTTCTTCAGGAGAGTCTCTGACAGGATTAGTGTAAACCCGGAGCAGAACCTACGCGTGAATAATCCACATTTTCCACGCAAGAAATGTCTGCTCCTATTCCGCCAGCAATGCATTTTTACCACAAACACGAGCAGACAAGGAAAGAAAGGGAATAAAAATTCGCCACTCAAGTGTGTGCGACTTGGGAAGCTTCTTTATGTCCGGGAAAGAAAAGCCGACAAAGGAGAGGGGGGTGGAAAAAATGAAAATCACTGCATGCTTTGTTCTTGCCTGCGTGCTCCCCCCCCCGGTTGTCATGGATAACTGGGTAACGTGGAGCTCCCAGTGCGAACCAGCGGGACCACTGGCCTCTGCAGACCGAGTCCCCCTGCGGAGAAGCAGAACAGCTTTTAAGATTGAGGCCCGTTCCCTTCCTCGTGAAATGAGCGCACACCAGGAAGCCCGTGTGTGCGGCGCTCCCCCAATGCGACGGATGGCCAAAAAGCCCCCGCTCTCTCTCAGCGGTCGCCCCCCCCCAGCCCCGGCCTCCCCTTTTCCTGCACTGGTTTCCGCCGGCGAACACAAAGAGTGCGGAAAAAGAAGCCCACATTACAAGCTCCTTAAGGGTCAAGGACAGGCCTGGCCTGAAAAGCTTCTAAGGGTCGCATTGTTCAACCACATGGTCCGCCGATTACTCCCTGTCTGTCATTTCACTCGCTTGTACACACCAGGCAGTCAAAAATGTCCACAGAGATTTGTAAACTGTAAAAAAAAAAACTGTAGATTTTACGGTTAAAAAAACTGGCTGCCTAGTTGCCAGAATGTCACTGTGATAACAATGGTGACACCGCTTTCCATTTACAGTAATATACAGTACTGTAAAAAAAAAGAAAGAAGATATTTACGGTTTAAAAAATGGCTGCTGAGTTGCCAGACAGTCACCGTAAAAACTTTTTCATTTATATATAATAAAACAGAAAATAATAATAAGATTTTTACGGTTAAAAAATGGCTGCTGAGTTGCCAGAATGTTACCAGAAATATAAGGGTGATGCTGCTTTTCCAGTTACAGNTATATATATATATATCTGGCAGCAGAGTTGCCAAGCCAGAATTTTACAAAAACAAAATCAATAACAAAAAGCTAACAGTCAAAATATATACCTAAGAAATATCCAAACAGGTGCCGATATGAGTTTAAAACATTGTAACATTTTCCCAACATTGGAGTCATGCATTTTCTACAAGAAAAAATATGCAAAAATTACTGATTTAGCAACTAAGATGATTTACAGTTTTCAATGTAAAAAATAAAATAAACAAGAATGTGTTTTAGTTTACGGTCACTTACTGTCATTGTTTGACGGCAGTCACCCGTAAAATCGACTGACTTTTGACAGTGCTTGGTTAGGTTAGGTTAGGTATTGCGCACATCTCGTTCTTACTAATCCACTTGTGTTCAGAACATTTAAAAAATAATAATAAAACGTCCCTGTTGGCATGGAAACGTGAACTGGAAGTCATTGTTCCCCCATGCTCAGTCGTCCGTTTATGACTTCATCAGGGGTTGACTGTAGTTTCTTTGTGACTATGAAATCTGTTTGATTTTTTCCCAAATTTCATCGTAATTTTTTAGAATTAAGTCTTCTTCTGCCATCGGGTTGCCGATTTAACATGTTTACTTCGGGACGGGATGGGCTAGTGCTGGTGATGAGACAGGAGAGATAAGAAAAATAAGAAAATAGAATAAGAATAGATAAATACAAATCGTAACACTTCAAATTTGTAGTGCAATAATACATAACTAGTCATAACTTTTGAATATCTTAAATATGAATTTTAACTTATCTTGCCATTTTTATGCTTGAAACTGCTTACAATTTGTGCAGCATGCATATTTTGACTAATTACCGGCCATATTCGACCACAAAACAGCATGATTCATTCATGAATACAATCTTGAATAACCACCATATGAGTGAAGCCTCAAAATTTGAACCACAAAGTGGCCGGGGACGACTATGTATGTTGTTTTTTTTATCGCATATTGGAATGTTTTTAGCCCTTTTTACAAACTATTTCTGTATTTGTCCAAAATATATTTAGATTTGAGCCAAATCAGTTGGACTAAACTTTTCAAAGTCTATTTCTGGGCTAAATCAATGATGGATTGACCAGATTTAGCCCAAAAAATGTCCACATGCCGTTTAGTGTTGGGTTGTCAACAGTTTCTGGGTCGTCATAAGTGAAACCACAGATGGTAACTGTGAGACTAGGGTGTGAGATTTGCCCTCAGCAGCCAATAATGTGTTTGCATAATTTCTGGAGACCAAAAGCGGAGCGTGCAGACATACAAATGTAAGGAATTTTAACGGGATAAGTCGGATGTCAATATGTCATAATATGGAATGTTTGGGAAAAAATACATCACACCACTGAACCGAGACCGATGTCAACACCGTCTGAGCTTTTTTTCCCTTCCCTCACACCACGCGTCTTTGTCACAGATTTAGGAACTTATGTTTTGTTGCAAGCGAACATATTTAATGACCCTACTGCTACCTTACTTGGTACCACCCACCTGTGGATACATCAGCGTGCCTGCCAAGTCGGCACTACGCCAGCCCCTCATCCAGGAAAGAAGCTAACCAGCTGCCTGCACGGAACACGGCGTCTAACCAGCCAGCTAACCAGCCTGCCAAGAACTTAAGTGAGGTGTCCTGTCAGGTAGGCAGCCTATCAAAGCCTGCAGGTTGTTGCATCACTTTCTGGCAACAGGGGGCTGCACTGCACACAAGTCGTTTGGAATCTCCGGTCCACGTATGCGCCGTACTGTAGGGTTGTTGGGGGTTTTTTGGACGAAATAAAAGACTACATCTGGGGCATCCAGAAAAACGGACTCCGTACAGTAACAATCCGGGACCACCAGCGAAGTGCGAAAAGACAAAGAGTTTGGGGGTCGTCTCACAAATGCCCATATCGTGATGCTTCACTGTGGCTTGAATTGAGAGTTTGGACCCTTGGACCCAAAAAGAACAATTTTACTCTTGTCAGTCCACAAAATGTTCCTCCATTTCTCCTTAGGCCAGTTGATGTGCTTTTTGGCAAATTATAACCTCTTCCGCACTAGTGGCCAAACCTGCCTGTCAAAAACCTGATCCCGTCAGATCTCAGAAGCTAAGCAGGGCAAGGCCCATATGCATATTTAAGCCCATGTTTTCAAACATTGCGCAAGACTGTAACCCAGACTGGTCCCTAGGTGTCAGTAATGTCACTGTAATGTTCGATGAGACACACAAGCACCAGACTTGATGGCCAGAACCATACCCGCATACCCTAATGAGGATAAGCAGTATAAAATCGGATGGATGTAACGTTGCACATCTTTGGCATGAATTAGTAGCCTGGGGGCTGGGGCCGGGGGTACCCATCGGATGTGTCCCACTCGGTCTGTGGGGTAGGGGTGGTTGCCCCCTTTAAGCACGAAAGGCTGCGGCTTCTGATGGACTCAGTTTGCAGGGGACTGTAGGCCAGATCCAGTCATCAGCAGTGATATTGTTCAGGGTTCTAGTCGATGTGACTCGCTTAACTCGAGTGGAATGTCAAACTCCCAACACCGCCCAGTGCCAGACCCCCCCCCCACCACAGTCAAACATGTTGATCATTAGAGCCTTGAAATCCAAGGTGTCTTCGCAACAATTAACACCCTAATGTACAGTATGTGTGGCTGAGGGGAGGTGTCGGCTGTAGCGGGTGCGACTTCATGCTAGGGATGCTGTTCAGCTTCATTTGACTGAACGGTAACACAAACTCAGCAACAGGCGACGCAGTCTTTGCAATAATAATACTAGTAATACCATTTGTTTTCTTCCGGGCATTATGTGTTGCTCTATTGTGATGGGTATTATGGTAATTCTTTCCATAACAGATGAACTGGTTTGGACAGGAAATAATGTGACTTGGATCTGCTTGCTGTAGGTTGGATTCACAGATGAGAAAACCAGATTATTGCCGAAACTGAAGATTTTTCCAAGCCATAAAAGTGATGAAAAGGAAAGCGTCATGGAAGATGGATGGTTAGGATGATTCCAGACTCCCCCCATCTAAAAGAAAAAAAGCTGTTACCATAAAAATGTCAAATGTGATGTTTTTCTTCTGCTGTCTGTAGGCTAAATTTGCTGCTGGGACAGACAAATGCCTGCATTTTGTTCTTCCATTCATTTAATTTGATTAGCTCATCAATTAGGCTATTTAGGTTTACCATCATTATCACTAGAAGAAAAAAAAACACCTGTAACATCTGCAAGTAATACTAATTGTAATATATTTGATACAGTAAATATATAATTTATATATTAACTGAATAACATGGGACCCAGTACAGATCCCTGGGGGACCCCACAAACAATAGCCAAACAGTCTTGATTTGTAATCACCTAACTTCACGGACTGTTGTCTCTCTAATAAATTGTATAGCTATGAATCCGGTTCAAAGCCCCTCCCCTAATCTTTCATTACATGTTAGAGGTAGAAAGCCTAACATAGATGTACATGCTAACAACTCACAGCGTGAGGCGTCACGACTCCTGGCCAACAAGCCAAACAACCGCCAAGCCAGCCCGTGGAGTTCCAGCGGGGACGGCCAATTCCAAAACCAGCAAAGAGCAATAGCAAAACTTGAGCAAGAGCCAATTGATGAGCCCTTGGAGGGCTTCAACTTGAGCGGCCCTTCTCGTCTTGGTCCTAGTGAATAAATAATAAAAAATATGTACGCTGGTAAAATGCACAGCATGCATGTCCCTGTTAGAAACCCCACCATTTTTACAAGCTTCTCTGCTGTTTTTTCTGTTTTCATCAAGCGTTGTCCACCAGGTCCTTGAACGCACCATAGTTGTGTGATTCATCTGTGTATGCATCATCTTACAGTCTATATTAGTAATAGTTTGGCAGATTGTGTATTTAGAACTATATATATTCATAAATATATTTTTAATTCATTCGTAAACAATTCCATTCTTTTATTCCACAATATTGGTCTTGTGTAAAAGCTTCAGCCCAAGCATGCGGCGTTGGTGCAGGCGTGGCGCCATCTAGCGGTGAAGATGTGTAAGCGCCTAACTCAGCGTGGCGCCATCTAGCGGTGAAGATGTGTAAGCGCCTTAATCATGCAAATGCAGCTCTCCTTCACTATATGCATATTTTTATTCATGCTACTTTGGATTTCTGCGCAGAAAATGTACTGCATATGCTTTGACTTAACACAAGACAACAGAACACAGTTGTATTTGATATTTATTCATTTACACTTTCTCTCTGGTCTTTTCACGGAAATCTGATACAAAAACAAAATGGCCCCAGTGATGACAAATAAATACATTCATGTTGTGGAAACACACAAAGCTACTGCAACTACGCAAATACTAAAAGTCGTGTATTGTGTCACTTGACAAAGGGGTTTGAGAAAGGGAATTGCTACCCTGCGACTAAAGGAATAATGAAATATGAAACATCTTGTAACAAGACCACCTGGAATCATGGAGTTTTGCGGAAAACAAAAAAAAAAGTTCTACATTGTGCAGAGAAAAATATTTGAAATGATATGGCAGCCACGCCGTGCCTGAAAGGCGCTACAAATACTGTACACCCAATCCATGGTTATAATTATGAATCCACTGCAGGTGAATATACTGTATTTTTCCAGTCATGCATGCATTTTCCCAAAATTCCAACAATAAAAAAGGTCAAATTTTTTGGATGTCCTGTGGAGTATCGAGTCAAACACTGGAAATACTGACGTCTTGTCCTTTAGTGTCGGGGGCCACTCAGACGAGGAACACCTTAAATAAGGAAAACATCTGAATGAAAAAATAATAATTCTAAAAAATTCCCTCATTGTTGCTTCAGTTTCAGACGATTTTCATTATAATAAAAAGTAATGATCGCCATACAAAACATCATGTATGTAATTCAGTAGGTCATTTCTGAATTCTTGTATTTTATAGATTTGACTACACAAAATGTGAAAGCCCTGCGATTGACTGGCGACCAGTCCAGGGTGTACCCCGCCTCTCGCCCAAAGTCTGCTGGGATAGGCTCCAGCATCCCCGTGACCCTAATGAGGATAAGCGGTAGAGAAAATGAAATGAATGAAAATGTGAAAGATGAACATTTTTTTGGGAAGAATTTTCTTCTTTTCCTTTCAGCTTATTCTTTCAGGTGTCGCCTCAGCGGATCAATTGCCTCCATCTAACCTTGTCTTCTGCATCCTCTTCCCTCACACCTTCATGTCCTCTTTCACTGCATCCATAAACCTCTTTGGTCTTCCTCTAGGCCTCCTGCCTGGCAATTCAAAACTCAGCATCCTTCTACCAATATATTCACTCTCTCTCCTCTGGACATGTCTGAACCATCTCAATCTGGCTTCTCTGACTTTATCTCCAAAACCTCTAACATGTGCTGTCCCTCTGATGTGCTCCTTCCTGATCCTGTCCATCCAGGTCACACCCAAAGAGAACCTCAGCATCTTTATCCTGTCTTCCTCAGCGGCACTGTCTCTAGACCAAACAACATGGCTGGTCTCACCACAGTTTTGTACACCTTTCCTTTCATTTGAGCTGAAGCTCTTCTATCACACATCACACCCGACACTTTTCTCCACACATTCCAGCCTGCCTGCACACCCTTCTTCATCTCTTTTCCACACTCTCCATTGCTCTGGACTGTTGACCCTAATTACTTAAAATCCTCCACCATCTTTATCTCTTCTCCCTGTAACCTCACTCTTCCACTTGGGTCCCTCTCATTCACACACATGTACTCCGTCTTCATTCCTCTCCTTTCCAGGGCAAACCTCCACCCCTCAAGCTTCTCCTCCACCCGTTCCCTGCTCTCACTACATATCACAATGTCATCTGAAAACATCATAGTCCATGGAGATTCCTGTCTAACCTCGTCCGTCAGCCTGTCCATCACCATAGCAAACAAGAAGGGGCTCAGAGCTGATCCCTGATGGAGTCCCACCTTCACTCGGAACTCCTCTGTCACACCTGCAGCACACCTCACTACTGTCTTACAATCCTCGTACATGTCCTGCACCGCTCTAACATACTTCTCTGCCACTCCAGACTTCCTCATACAATACCACAGTTCCTCTCTGGGCACCCTGTCATAAGCTTTCTCCAGATCTACAAAAACACAATGCAGCTCCCTCTGACCTTCCCTGTACTTCTATGTTGGTATAAACTATGCTGGTATAAACATAAGAAAATACTGCATCTGTAGCACTTTATTTTGGCATGAAAACGTACTGCTGCTCACAAATGCTTACGTTTGCCCTTAGTCTAGCTTGGACTACTCTTTCCCATAACTTCATTGTATGGCTCATCAGCTTTATTCCTCTGTAGAATTCTCTTTTCATTTCTTTTGCAAATTGTTGCATATGCAGGATAGTTGATTGAGGTGTACCTGTACTGTAGACGCCACCCGTCATCAACCTGGAATGCTCATGTATTTCAACTGAAAAATGCATTTTCTCTCATGACTCCCCCTCTCCCCCAGGAGACAGAAATGCTATTAGGAACCTTATAATTATCTATCTGTACAAACCACTGTATGAGTTGGTAGCACCAGCATCATATAAAGACAAAAAGACAAGACATTTTGTGCCTCTCACTTTCCTTCATGTTGAGAACTTTTGGAGAGCTTGATATAAACATCTCTGAGAGCGTACAGACACCACTGAATCTGTCATCTCCACGGCTATCAAAACACATTAAAAGTGTCCAACCAATACCAACACCCACCTGGAGTGGATAAAAGTGGAGGGCGAGAACTTCTGAGGGAAGGTGGAGCTCCCCGGTTCCCGTAGGAGACTCTGTGGCCCAAGTGACGTTGGGGGGGGTAAGGTATAAGGGGGCCACGATGCAAACCGGGGCCGCCGTAGGGGTTCTGTAAAGACGGCGGCAAGGACAGCAGAGGGGGAGGCTTGGTTTTTGGGTAGGAACCTATAAAAGGTAAGCACATGAAAGGCCACAGTGAAAAATGCAGTTTGCAGAAGAAGAATCTGCTTTGGCGAGGTCTTCACCTGGGGAAGGTAAGAGTGGCTTTGGTGGAGGCGGCCGCCCTGCTTCACATGGAGACTGAATCTGGGGTGGTCCGGGTGGTGTGGGGAGCAGAGGAGGCGGCTTACCAAGTACGGAAGGTAGGACTTTGTCCTTCTCTTCCTCCTTGTTGTTGGATGCTGCTAAAACAAGACAGGCAGAGACTGTGAACCAAACAGAAAAATGGAAGCGCTAGCGTTCAGTGTCCCACCTTCCACGTGTTCCTGACGGGACTGGACGTACTGCGAGATGGCTTCTAGCTCCTCGGGGTAAAGATGCACACCCTCGGTTAACAGCTGGAGGAACTGACGGATTTCAGAGGGGACAACGTGGCGCTCAATCTTTTCTCGATCCAGAAAGTCCCCGAGCAGCTGCGACGCCTGCGCTGCGATATCTGCGGGGTCTCTTTCCGGACTCTCTACACCAAGTCCGCGCCTGTACTCTGCCACAACAAAGTCCAGGGCCTGGTCTTTGGGCATGTTGCGGTGGACTGCGGGTGAACAGGGTGGGTTAGCTGCGATGTGTCAGGGTGGGCTCGAGTAAAATGGAGTGAAATCAAGAATTGGAATCTACGACTAGATGTTGGACTCTGTGACCGGAGACAGATGGACACTGCTGGTTTATGGATTAGCGGGGTTTGTGAAAATGTGCATTTATTGGATTTGTCTTGGAGGTTTGCAGACTAAGGTGGAGTATGTGCTCTGTAGTTAAATGTCTTTGTGATTTTAGGGATTTGGTTTGTTGCGTGTTCACATGGATACGTCATATACTGTATATTGTTTGAGTAATAAGTTCATGTGGTGATTTGAAATAAATGTGTTGGACTTTACACAGTAGGTCATCAAATGAAACAGCAAGTCAAGTGGAAAAAAATGTGTTTTTAAAAAAAAAATAAGACTTTGATCAAAAGTATAATATTTCAGCCAGGAAATGATTAGGCCGGAATATTGAAGTTGTAGTGAAATGTTTTCCATCCTTATGTGCTTGGTTTGGACTTTATGTTTACAGGTTGTGGTTGTGCTACTGCAAGAGTTTGTGTTTAACGCCAAGTGCAGTGTTGTGTTTTATATGTTATGAATCACAATTTACCAAAGATTTCATTGATGCAGACTGCAGAGAAAGGGATGGGGGTTAATTTATTGGAGGTGGGTTGCCTGTTTTTCAAAGTAATGGTGGCTAGTAATGACTTACTCTTGAGGGACTCTGAGAAAATGATAACAGTGCAGGAGGACAGAGCTATGTTTGTCTGCTCCACCAGAATACATAACGGGGAGCCAACGCTTTGGACATCCTGTAGGGCTCGCGTCAGGCCCGACTCCGCCTGAAGGTAGAGCATTTCCACTGATAGGCCACGCTCCTGCAAGCACTGGCTTAGCGATTTGGGGTAATTCCTTTGAGAGGAAGAGAGACATTTTGTTAACTCAACACCTATACGTTTGTTGACTCAACTGGAATAAATCAAATTGAGAAGAACGAGCATGTCAGTCAACCTTGTCTGTTGTAAAATGCTGTTGTGGAGTTTTAGGTGTCACTAATGCACGTTTGACTCAAGTGCTGTAGGTACAAACATCATATGAAACAAATAGATAAAGCTGGTTGTTTGATGAAAACCTTCCATTCTGAGGATTCTAACAGTGTTCTTTTTCATGTACAGCAGATCCCCACTCTTCACAACGGTTCTGTTCTAAGACAACGCGCAATATTTTTGTTTGCTAACCAAGCCTATGACACTAGTTTACATATATTTACCTGAATATTTATAACACACACACTCACAACAAACTAACTGGAGACCAAATGCTGCCCTCACTCACGGTGCAACCAAAAGCCACATGTGGAACACACAATGTAAATGCAACGCACGGAGCATTCGGGGATCAAAATAAACACAAGACAATTCTACTTTATACTAGGGCTGTCAATCCATTCAAATATTTAATCGTGAGTAATCACATTTTGACCATAGTTAACTCATAATTAACAGATCGAAACAAGTTTTTAACTACAGTATAATAAAGTAGACATGTAAATCTGTGTTAAATTAACACTTAGTTTACACTAAGCCTGTCAATCAATTAAAATATTTATTCGCAATTAATCGTATTTTGTCCAAGCTGTAACAAATAGGGATGCCAATACAGCTTACCAGCATCAAATTTTGTTGTGTGAACCGATTAGATACGCATCTAGATATCTGGGTTGAGAAATGATTAAAAATATTATATTTTAAAGACAGAAAGATTCAATACGATTCAACAGTTACATTTGTTGATTAAGCTTACATTATAAAACGAAGAAGCCAATTCTATAAAAGTGGCATTCTTGCAGTATTTGTGTGTAAAAGATCATATCCCTAGGCATGCTGTAAGGGAGGGGTGCCCAACCACAAGCCCGCAGAAATGTTCAGTGTACAAATGTGTAATTTGCAAATAACTACACTGTATTTCTACCCTCTCTCTTTCACCTCATGTTTGCTCCCAAATGCTGATACTGTGTGGGAATGCCTAAATATAACATAATGCATTAAGATTTGATGACTTTATTGAGTGCTGAAGTGCATATTTGTGTGGTGGACATTTTTGAAAAACAAGCTCCAGACTTGTACTGGTGGCTCAGCATTAATTTTGTGCTTTTAGTTTGATGTTGTTCCTGTCTTAGTTTTTACACATTGCATAACAAATAAGATCAATTACATCCCTATAATGTACGCATGTTTTCCTGATTCTTCCTGTTCTTTCCCGGCAACTTGCTAGCGCCCAACTAATGCTAAAGCTATTTACACCTGTCTCGTCATCGGCCATGGTTATATTGACACAAGCTCCCAAACAGCTGTCCTTGGCTAAGCCTGCTGGTAACTAACCAGCTCGCATCTACAAAAAAAAAAAAAAAAACACTAGTTAGTTGGACACGTGCGTGCCAAGGTATCACTGTATAAATAATTCATATAAGTACCAGCAGTGCTCCATTAACTTCCCTATGGCAGTCTATTTACGCCGACTCTGACTACTCAACTCACCTCGAAATGGTCTAGTATTGCGTGTACATTAGTGTGTAAAAGCCTTTTTTCGTAGCTGCTTAGTCCATGTGGTACAATTACATCATGTGTTTGTTCTGTTATTTTAGGTTGCACCGTGAATGACGAAGGCGTTCAGGGTTCTACCAGTAAGTGGCCGAATTATGGAGAGTTTAAGCACACAATGACGGATATTCCCACTAATGGAAAAAGTATATTTTGACCAAAAATGTGCAATTTTTGGCGGAAGCGCTATTCCGGAGTTGGGGCATTGTGGGGAGCCACTGTACTGTTAAAAATGTGTAGATAAAAAAAACATTCTCGAGGGGGAAAAAAGGGATAAACTAGCTTTTCTGGGGGCTGCTGAAATGCATGTATGTGTAACTGTGAATTATGTAGCACTTTGATAGGTTGAGCTTTGAGGAATTTTTACATTGTGAGATGTGCTTGTCTATGCTATTGAAATGCTACAAGAGCTTTTGCAAATAGGCATGTCTAACTCGGTAAACAAGCTTTTGGAAAAATGTAGGATTTTCCCTGCTACTCATAGCATTAGGAGACGCTTTACTTGGAAGTTCCACAATAGCTAAAGATGATTGTAATTGATCAGTTTTTGGAAGTACAATTCTTTGTATTTTTGGTTTAGGTATCTATTGTGCCATTGCAAAAAAACAAACAAACAATGAATACATAAAACTATTCTGCATAGTAATTAACTACAGTTCTTTTATTCCTTATCCACATTACTAAACAGCATTTCAGTTGCAGTGTAGTATTCATGTGTCATTTGAAAAATGTGTATCATTACAATACAAATTAAGTTATAAAAGTACTGTATGATTTGAGACTTTCTCATACCCCACACAACAAAATAAGAATATTCACGGCAGCAATATCGGTATCATATTGGAAGTGGGAAAAGTTGTATTGGGGCACCCTTAATAAATACAGTACATAAATGATAATAAAAAGAGACAAACTGTGTTATCAGAACCAATCAAGAACCAATGTTGTACTAAAATATTATTACCATTGATTGTGTTGGACTTATGGAGTTCGGACATGACTGCATGTGGAAGAATGTATAAATGTTTAAGTAAGTGGAAGGATAACATAAGGGTACTGGTGTATTTTTTTTCGGAATGAAATGTGTGCTGAAGCCAAGATTTTGGGGCAGTGATAAGAACTATAATGAAAGTTGCTAAAAAGCTGCCGTTAACCAGGAACAATTCAAGGTAATGCATGGAAAATGCAATTAAATGTACACGGTGTGCCGATACTACACCTCGGTACAAAAAGATCATTTGGAACATCAACGCAATATACAGACTCTGCGCCACAAAGAATGTCAGACTTATATTTGAACTTGGCTAGCGGGGTACTTACAGGCATTGGTTGGTAACAGAGATGACCACACAATCAGGCGGCTTTCGATCCTCCTGCACTTGCCTGTAGAACTTCTGATACAAGGTCTTCCGCCTGTCGGCCACTGTGGTGTCGGGCTTGGCTTGGGGTGCAAAGAACGTGACGGCAACATGCAGTGGGAAGAAAAAAAATGCTATTATGAGATAACAGCATAAAAATAACTGGCATTTTTGGTAATCTGCCCATTTGATAGGTCAGTCTTGGAACCTTTTACCGTAAAAGCAGTGTTGCTGGGCATGACACCGTAATAGTCACATGCATTATAGCATGGCAGTGACGTGTCAACAGCTGGCAAGTATTCTTCTGCTTCGCTGTTGCTCCTCGGTAAGTTACTCGGGCAATGTGTCTACAATGCACATCAATCATAAAAGCCCAGACTGGGTATGGTTACATGCAAGTATCTATCTGATGTCTCTGTATGTATGTTACTCACTAGCAGCAAAGATTATCTTTCAAGTTTTGTTCTACGAGCCAAACCTTGCCAATGGATTTTCATTGTGTCATATTTTGCTTGTTTTTTTCAAACCTTCATTGAAAAGAAGAGCTATTAAGATTGCCATAAATTGAAATCGTTTTTCTCCCAAAAGGCCATCAATGTGTTGGTTAAATATCCCATTTCAGAATGTTATAGTCATTTTGGTGAAAGTGATAGATCCAATTTCTTCCGTCTATGCGGGTCCAGGTCACGGTTGCAGCAGTCTCAGTAGGGAAGCCCAGACCTGCTCTGGCCAGTTGGCCACTTCCTCCAGTTCCACCAGGAGGACACCATGGCGATCCCAGGCCAGCTGGGACACATGATCCCTCCAGCGTGTCCTTACTCTGGGCATGCCCAGAACACCTCACCATGTAGGCCCGATGCCACCGGAGATGCCCAAAGCACCTCAACTGGCTCCTCTCCATGCCAAGGAGCAGCGGCTCCTCACCCAGTAAAGGGTGATTCCAGCCACCTACGGAGGAAACTCATTTTTGCAGCTTGTAGCAGCAATCTTGTGACCGAGGTGAGCGTGGGAACATAGATCGACTGGTAAACGGAGAGCTTTGGCTTCAGGCTCGGCAAGCTTTTCACCACCTGGTACAGCGACCTTGTTACTGCAGGCGCTACGTTGATCCGCCGGTCCACCTCACGCTTCAACCTTCCCTCACTTTTCAACAAGATCCCGTGATACTTGAACTTCCCCACATGGGGCAAGACCTCAATCCCAACTCGGAGGGTGAAATCCACTCTGACTAAACATTGACTAATGAAAGTGATGTTGACAAAATGTTCTTTAGTCAAAATATGTTTTTAGGTTTCTTTTTTGAAGGTTGGGGAAACCTTTTTCTTGCTTTTTCTTTTCTTCTCTGATCTCCTGTACCGATGACAGTGTCATATTGAGATGGACGAGAAGTTGTGTTACAGCTGTGGTCAGCTTGGATATTTTTTTTTCTCAAATTGTAAACTTCAACACGGAATCCGCAGCATCCATTGTGGTTGCAGGCAAGCGGTAAACTCAATGACTTCGAGAAACAATTTGATCAACAATCAGTGTTTGTGCTTCAGCGATGGCCTCACGGGAAAGCTTACCATTGGGTTGATGCTTTGAGCCCTCATACTTCACTCCCCCGCTGTTTTGCTTTTGCTCCAATTCTTTGTAACTGAAAGCGGTGATGAAAAAAATTGCAACTTTAATGACTTATACAATAATAAACAATGCAACTGGGCGCAAAAGTAAAAGGGGTTCTTCTTCCACTCCGAACCTGCGCGTGGTCATCGGGTATTGTGAAAGGCTCCTTACATTAAGCGGCGAAAGTATACTCATCCTGCCTCACTAGCATGCTTCCATTCACAGAGCGTGAATGAAAGCTACCGAAAGCGAAGCAAAGTGGAGGTTCCGCCAACTTTCGCTGGTCTATATATTGTCATTTCAACATGTTTAGTTCGGGATTCTGTGGTTTAGTGTTTGTGATGAGATTCCGCCATAACTAAGCGGTCAGCTAGGGAATTACTTAATCACACGTACGTTCCTTCTCCTCAAGATGACAGCATGTCATTCACATTATGCCACTTTTTGTGAGATTCCGCATTAAAAAATAAATTCTGCAATTCCGCTAAAATCATAGTGCCCTTTTACAAAAAAAACAACAAAAAACAAGTGATCACTTTATTTAGTGTGACGTGTAAACCATAAAAGACTGGTGAGGAACGTGACAGAGCCACATACCTGTCCAGGGCATCCTTGAGATCCTCGGTTGTTGCCTCCCTGCTGGGATAGGGTGCACTTCTCCGGAGCAATCGCATCGGTTGTACGCTGCACCACAAGGAATAGCACTTTTTATTTTATTTATTTAAACGCAGCGTTAAATGCCAATGACAAACTATGACACTTAAACACACAGGAGTTTTCGAATGCCCATTTTCAGTATAGACAGAACTGATGCTGCTTTTTCTTTTAGTTTGGCCGGGGTTTTTTTTTGCGTGTGGTGTCTTGTTGATGTCGTGTTGTTTGATTGCAAACAGAAATGTGCATGCAGAGATCAGTGAGATCAGTCAAATTGACTTTATATTAAATATTATTATATTTTTCTTGCCATCAGTAACAGTGTGTAATGGATTGAAACATCTAAAATATTTAAAAACACCTATTGCCATTATTGGGGGCAAAATTGAAATATAGCCTTTTTTCTACAGGTGGAGACTTGATCTTGTTTACTAGGTATGAGTTTTGCATTTTATATTATTACATTTTTGTTGCTGTTTACTGAGGATTTGAGTAAATTCATTTAAAAAATAAACATTTGATAGTGTGTTTTTTCATTAGTACTTTCTTGTACACAGTATCCATTTATATAAGACAACAAAAACATCCGAGGGGCCACTTGGAACCTGAAAGAGCCGGATCTTTTAAGTGCGCGTAGCCAAAATAACCGGTTCTCTACGAAGTAGCACAGCTTCCAGTCGGCTCAAAACTCGGGCAACATCGGCGTAATACATCCGGTAGCCGGTAAGGCCAGGCCTTCAAAATAAAAGAGGCAGGCCAGTATAACACCACAGTAGCAGGCAGTCGGCTCTTTACGCCATTTCCCCTTTTGAATGCGAAGGTTTGCGAGCAAATGTAAATCCCCCCCCCATCCAAATTTTCAGCGGGCGCTATGGAGTTGAATTTAGGGGGTTCGTGTGGGCGACCTCTGAGATTAAACTAGCAACATTGTGAGTTGCTCGGGCTCGTGATATGACGAACAATACTTTGAAAGCTCAGCACGAGAGGCTGCTTTGTGTGTTGGCTACCGAGTAGCCTAGCATGCTAACGCAAAGGCAAAAAACACCAAACTCACCTCCCGTTGTTGGGGTTGACCGGCGACCGCCGAGCCGCTTTGGATGACTTTGACCAGGACGACATTTCACCAGAGCTCCGCAACCCAACAACAGCAAGCTCGCAGGCCGAATAATTACACAAACTCGGTCGCTGTCTACCAGCGAGCAACATCGAGTGAGAGGCGGAGCTCGGAAACAGCTCTTCTTCTGTGGTTGTTGGATCCATTGGACGGAGGACGAGGGCCCTCGGGGGAAGTGCGCTATACTTTGCCATGACTGACGCCGTAGCGGTCAATCGCGGTATTGCAAGTACATGTTGCTCACGTGATGCAGCGAGCCCCCAAAATACAAGGCTGTGTTGTATTTTTTCACTTGCTTCGTGGAAAGAAAGTGACTTTTCTAAGTATTGTCGCATTCAGAGGCAATTCAAGAAAATCATTAGAATGAAGTAGTAGTTTGCGTTATTTGTTTTGGGTGTCCAGAAAAACAAACTATTCTAAGGCTGTCAAAAACGACGGCAACTAATTTCCATTCATTCATTTTCTATGCCGCTTATCCTCATTAGGGTCGCGGGGATACTGGAGCCTATCCCAGCTGACTTCGGGCGGGAGGCGGGGTACACCCTGGACCGGTCGCTATTTAATTAATTTATTCAATTAATTCCGCTCTTTTATTACCTTATTCTGACCTGAACACACCGACACCTCCAACCATCCGTTCGTTCGTTAGCCGAACTACACTTCCGTATTGTCGCTGGATGCATTCAGGGACACTCCGTACATCCCACCAACCTCTCTATTGTACGTGTATACGTGATCTAAATAAAGCGAAATGCAAAGAAAAAACAAGTGGATATTCTTATCACTCTTTTTGTAACTCTTAATGCGGAAAAACAATTTTCTGCGTTCACGAAGGCTCGGAAAGCCCTGGAAATAAGCTCCAATCATGCGAATTTCGTTTGTCTTTGAACGCATCGTCATCATAATGTGATTAATCTGATTTAAAAAAAAAGTCAATCGTTTGATTTGACAGCCCTAGTTCATTCATTCATTTTCTATACCGCTTATCCTCATTAGGGTCACGGGGATGCTGGAGCCTATCCCAGCTGGCCTAGTTGTTTTCATTATTGCACGGTATTATTCTTCTTACTTTGCAGTTGACTGCGTATCACGTGATGACGTCTGCATGTTTGAACGTCTGGAAAAAGACAAAGACAGGCACAGCACAGGACTTATGTCTTATAATTGAATGTATTGACATCACAACATCAGCTCGGATCCGTTTGTGACGATCCTCTTCAAATATATTCACGTATGGTACATACCAGTAGGCACTTCCAGTAAGTCTGGCAATATTGAAGCCACAGTATAGTGTCTGAATTACAAAATGGTAAAAATAAATAATGTCATTCTAAAAGGTTTTTTTGTGGTTGCTTTAAAACGCCTTTACTGTACAGTTTATATTCATATCGTACAAAAAGGGAGCATCGACCAGCAAGGGAAAGGTTCACAAAAGCTGCGTGTGTTTGGACATGATATTCTCTTCCAAAGTACACAACGTACGTAAATGGAACGTGTGAGTGACGGGGAACATGTTCATCCCGTGTCAATTTTGACGCTGGTTCGGTTTGATTACAATGACAAGCGTGAGACAATTGAATAGGAAGCAACCAAGACGTAAGCAACACGAAGCGTCAACTTAAATGCAAGCACCGACTTGTTATGTTTGGACATCAAATAATGAAATGTCAGTCGTCGCCGCCGAAAACGGCCACGAGGAAGCCCGAGGAAGCCCGAGGAGGAATATCGTATGCAAACGAGGTCTTTGGAGAGGACATATTTCAACAGAGGGCCTCTTAGTGCGTCACCTCGGCCATCTTTACTAAGCTGGAGGCAAGAATGTGTGATGAAAGAGTAGAGAGAGGGGATAATATACATTCACAAAGCCGGCAGAACCTCAGTTGCAGGGAAGCACCCGCTGTGGCGTACGTTGAAGTAGGAGAAACAACAAAAAGGCAGCAATAAACTTGTTGCCACAGCCTTACGTGATCCTTTTCCCTCCACAATAAAACAAACGCATGGAATATGCATGCTGATGACGTCATGACCAGAAACGGGTGATTTTTTTTACACGTGACTCCTGATTTAACTCCAGATTTGCAAACGGCATCCGAGGCGCATTATGGAGTTAAAAGAAGGAGACATGTTTGCCTGGCACCGGGGTGGACACCGGTGCCGCTGCAGTGGAACCCGTTCAAGTCGACATCCACAGGCGGCATAACCGGAAATAGCTTCGCTTCCGAACATAGCGGCGCAAATCTTTCTCCCGGTGGCAAACAACCTGTAAGCGTTTTGTAAATTGCTAATATCTTTAATATCTTAATATCTTTATGCGGCGATACTAGAGCCCTCCAGACATGAACTAGTACCCCTACATCAGCCGGAATGATCCACTACAGTAATCTGTGGTTTATTGTGGTTAATTGGTTCCCGACTCGACCGTCACAAGTGAATTTCCACGACATAGGGCCCCTTATTCATAATGGAATACTTTTGTAAACCTGTTTACGACCTTCTAAATACGTTTTTTTTTTTACATGACCTACCATATCCTACAGTAACCTATACTCTCGTATTACCCAACGTGGTAGACATGATATGAGAACAAGACAAACAAATAGGACATAAATAAGACTCGTGCTCGCGTGTATTGCTGTTCTGGTGGAGGGGGAGCTGAGTGGAGGGAGGACAGGAAGTGACTTCGGGGGTTCAGAGTTGAGTTTAGCTCGGTGTGGGGAACAGCCACACCAGTCGTCCGTGAGATCAAGTCTGGTGCTTGTGTGTCTCATCAAACATTACAGTAGCATTACTGACACCTAGTGACCAGTGTGGAACACTACAGATCCTTCACAGCATCTTCACATGCGTCTTCTGAATGCTTTCAGGTTACATTTTAGTTTGTTTAGCCGTTGTTATGCTTGGAGATGCTTCATTCAGAAAAAAACGATGTAAAACGTGTTGCATATGCATATTTTTCAAAAACTAATAATCATCCTCAAAGCAGCATTATTTTGTAATTACTGTTGTTTTGGAAAACCGTAATGGAATGAAGCCGTAAGGGATTATTGTACTACAACACAGGAAGCTAAATAGCTTATAATAGACCCTCAGGAAAACTCTGCCCCCTAGTCTTTTGGTAAAGAATTGCAAGTCAGGATTATTTTACGTGTGATTTGAAGGTTTTTCAAAAATGTATTGCAAGAATTACATTTATGAAGGTGTACAGTCCCTCGCTTGATCGTGGTTCGAATATCGCTGCCTATGACGTATTTTTCCAAAAATGATTCATAAATGATGGCTGTTTTGTGGTTTACCATAGTGTGTTATTCGTCAAAAAATATTGAAAGATAAGTTAGATGTAGTATTTTGGTCACTGGGCATTCAGTAATGTTATGAGACATGCGTTACCTTCCACACTGCATGGAGACTGGCTGCTGAGCCAGCAGAGCCGAGCCGACAAGCCATGGCTGAGATTGAGTGGAGAAAAGGTTCTCCTCTCATTCTGTGTGGAAGTGGTAAGTTGTCTCTACTTTGTCTTTTTGCACACTTTTGAGTTTACAATAAGTGCATTTGAGAGGCTCGGTAGCTTGCTATGCTAGCTGCAGCTGTCCCTGCAGTGATCCGGTAGCCGGCGGAATGTGGAGTAGAGTCTACCTATTCCCTATGACGAATATGATGAACTAAGACGGAAGCGGTGGTTCAACGCACCCAAGAGCTGCCCGCCATGACTGATATGGTGGATAAAGCCGTTAGCACTTTGACTGTGACTGGGAATCACATCAAGGAAAACCTTTTGGCGATCTCAGAGAAGCCTTTCCGCTTTGTAAAAGCAGCTGGATCGATCAAGGGACCAGAACGGATAAACAGAGCAAGCCGGGCGGGTCTATTGGAACGTGGCCGCTCGCACAAAACCCAGAGAACCTCAAACTCAAGGTCGCTGCTCAAACAACTCCCGCAGGGATGATGGCTGTGAGATTCTCTTGCCCCCGTTTTCTTCTCCGTGGTCACCCGTCGTTTGTCTTACCCCTTGGTTGTCTCCACGGCCACTGTCGTGTCACCGTGATGGCACCTCACGGACCGAGGCCGAGAGTTGGGGACATAGGCGGGCAAACCCGCTCGTGTGCACGCAGACACCCCTCTCCCATTTCCAAACCCTCGCTGCTTCGTCCTCCCAACACTGGGAGCTGGGGACCACGTTGGGCGCCAACATGGCAGCACGGCAATGTGTTTATTTGTACGTGCGTTGCTTGAACCCAGTATAGGTGACAAGTGAAGACCCAGCCATAAACGGGCTTCCTATGCTCTAAAAAAAGATCCCCGTTGTTAATATTGAGTCTGATGGCGACGGCGGAAAGTCACCTATCACGGTCGGATCGGGAAACAATTAACCGCCATCACTTTTTGTACCTCCATCACTAAAGTACCTCCAACTAAGAGCGCGTTGATTGACTTGGACGGGTCGTCGACGTCGAGAGGTTCCACTGCATGCATGCATTTCTACTCTACTGATGCGGACTCTTGCAGGGGGTGTCAGAGCGTGAGGCGGGCCTCCACTGAGACTTCTGGAGAAACAGCAACAGTTCGTTTGTGATTGTAATGTGCAGTTACAGTACCCGCGGGGCAAATGAGGCGGTTTTTAGTTGCCACCGCGAGGGAGGGGACTCCAAGGCATGCCGCACTCCGAAAACCCCTGCTGCCCATTGATTCTTCTCAGAAGATACCAACAGTCATGGCTGTCCGTCAGCACTCCGACGTGTTCGACCCAAAGGTGTCAGAACGCGTACAGGATAATACGTCAGCACTTTCACGTGCCGCAACGTTTTGCGAGGAATTTCCCGGAATAATTCCAACCCACGGTCCAAACTGTGTGCGGGATGCAGTTGGGCCCGAACGTTTGAGTGAAAGTGCATTGGTGTTTGTTGAATGGGCGTCTTTCCTTGCTCCCGTGTTCATGTACAGTAGATCCCCGCTATTCAACAAAATCAAGAAATGTCCACTTCCACACCGTCCTGCTACCTTGACGTTGAGATTGTGTCCCGATTTCGGCTCAACCTTTGCAATAAAGGGGACTGTTGGAATGATTCCCGCCCAACACCGTACGTTGTTTCTTTGGGCTAAATCTATTCACCCAGAAATAGTGTTGAAAATCGGGCTGATTTGCTCCAAAACAGACGCTTTCCAGACAGAAAAGGGACGCCTTTTCGCCGCTCACTTTGCAACCAAATGTAAACGTTGTTTCCACGAACGGTGATGATGTCTTTTCAACGTTTTTCCACCTCAACTTTGCCGGGTGGCTTAGATTGGATTCGCCATCTCTCTTCCGTACGCCTCACACACTTTTTAAACACATTTTATGTACTCGCCGTTACATACAGTGAACATCAGTTCACCGCGGTGCGTTCAAGGACCACACAAAAAAAATCGGAAATCTCAACGTTTGACCAAAAAAACATTGTAAGTGACACATAAAGACGTGAACATGTAAAAATTGCGGGCTTTTTTTTTTTAAACAGTGGGACATGCATGCTGCACATTTTACATGGTAAATTATTACAGATTAAGTGTAAATACATTTTCACACCAAAAAATCTGCAAACCGTGACAGCTGAATTGCAAACATGCGGGGGATCCACTGTGTTTATGTTTTCCCTTTTTGAAAGTTATTCATTTTTATCCCTGAACAAGTTTGACAATTCTGAGAAAACGGGCCCTTTTTCACCATTCTAAAAAAAATCCAAAACATAAACAAAAAAAATCACTTTAACTAAAACTTTACTGTGTGTGGGTTATCAGACTGGACCCTGACTTGGAGTAGAACCTCCTCTAATTGATGCGCCGAGTCTGCCTGCGTGTGGTTGTTTGCTTCCTGAGTTGCCAGGAGAGGATCCAGACTGTGCTGGAAATCCAAAATAGCTTACAAAATCCCAGCGTGTTGTTGTGTGAGAGCTTTACTTTGAATCTCAACAGATGAAGGTTTCCTGAGGTTTCAAGGTCGACATTTTTGTAGGCTTCACATGGGGAGGAATGGAGCATTACAAAACATACCGTACAAATTCCAAGCCAGAGAAGGAAATACAGTATAGCATATTGCATCATTAGGCTCATTGTACCGTGAGGGTAATACAGTGGAACCCCGCATTTTCCTGGAGTTCCGATCCGGGATAATGTTTGATATGATGTAATGTTTAGGTACACACCACTACTGGTCATCAGGCTAGATCTGCAGGCTAACAGGCTTGTCTAGATCATCCACACGGCTTGCTTGTTGTAATTCTAGTAACGACGTACCATCATATGCCTTTATTAGAGGGCTAGTTGGATTTTTTCGACATGAAGCTGTATGGCATCCCCATCAGCAGCATAGTGCATCAACAGTGACTTACCCTCCATTTGGTCTCTCAGTGGGTGAAGATGGCTGCCACGCTCGCTTTTTCATCCGACACATAACACAACCGGGCTCACGTGATGAAGTGGGGGGTAGGTCACTGTTGACGCACTACACTGCTGATGGGGATGTCGTACAACTTCATGTCCAAAAAATCGGACTATCCCTTTGACTTGTGTTCGGCCCGCTGCAAGTTTTGAGGCCGGATCGGCCATGTGCCGAAATCCCCCAAACGTTATGAGTGAACATTTGTAACAGGGGTTTATTGGAATTATCACCAACGTACGGTGAATGAGATGTGCTTTCCGAGGGGGGGGGGAAAGGACCAATTTATGGACCCGAAATGAGCAAATTTGCAGAGCCCGGTATGCTGAACGGCAATTTAGCGGGGGATCCACTGTATTGCATTTTTGTAGTCATTCTCCCTCAGGTCTGAACAAGGGTCCCTTTGAACCCGACTCTGATTTGTGTTTCCCACACAGAACTCAAGCATACCCTGACTTAAAAGACGAGGACACAAGGATGGAGGGCGGGGGGGGGCGAGGATGTCCGCCGTCTGTACTCCAACCGTGCACAGCAAATGCAAAACATAACATTTATAAATATCGTGTGTGGTGAACCCGAGGGGAGCGGGATTCGCTTTGGCTGAAGTTAAAGGAATGACACCGACGTTCCTCGTTTGATTGACTCCCTTTATACAGTATTCCATACGGTCCACTTTGGACCCCGACTTCAAAAACTCCCGCTGAAATTGAAGCGCGAGAAACTAAAATGTCCATATATAATTGCATTCGGAAAATATTTATATATATATATATGTATATATATAAATTGCCAGCAGATTTCTTCAGTCCCATGCCACCACACCGTGGTGGAGGTCTGTGCGGTCAGTCTGCCGCTTCTCTTGACAGTAGCAAAAGAGTCTGTATTCCAAAGGACATGCATAATCTCATATTGCAAGGTGGAAAGGTCCTTTACATGTTTGGTGAAATCGGATATTTCGCATAAAACGTGGAAAGCGCAACATTTCCCACCCTGTTTGTGTTTATTGTTGGAGGCACACGTTTCCCAATCTACAGTGTTGTGTCTAAAGTGATGTGCTGGCAAAAACGGGAGTCAGTAAAAAGTACAGGAAACCAAGAAATACCTGTCCTAGTCCTAGACTCTCACTCTGTGTCTCATTCACTGTGGGTCTCCCTCCACTTCCCGTGGAGACGCGGGCCACTCCGCTTCCTCCACGTCCTCCTCGGGATCTTCCCCCTCAACCTGCTCCTCCCTGCTGCCCGGCTCCTCCTCCTCCTCGTGAATTGCCAAAATAGGCTCTGCTACGCTGTTCACGAGGACCGACTCAGCCGCCTGGCCCTGGTTCTGCGCCTCCTCGGCAATCACTTTCTTCCACATCTCGTGGTTCTCCAGCAGATGATGGGTGATCTGGCAGAACACTTTCCTCCTTTTCTTGGAGGCTGCTTTCTCTGACAAACAAGGGAAAAAAGGGAATGAATACATACAATTAGAAATGCATGGACCACAAGTCAGCTGCAGTTTTGTGCTTGTCTATGGCCTCTTTTATTTGTCTCCCATTCTGTGTGGAAGTGGTGTGTTTTTGGCACCTTACTCAGCCCTTCTTCACCACTCAAACCGTTTATTAAGTTTAGAAGAATCCATTTGTGTCTTACCAGTTAGCCCGGTAGTTTTCTATGCTTCATGCGGTGGCTGTCTCTGTCTCTGTCCCTGTAGAACTAGCCTGCCCATTGAAGTTGCGCAACGTGGTGTAAACAAAGCCAGCAGTAGTCTTACCATCGCTCATCGTGTCTACTATGTTATGTAATATGAGTATACGAGTGACCATAGGGGTGTTATTTTATGTCTGTAGGGCTCTAGTAAGGTTAAAACATGTTTTTAGAGGGTCAAAAACATTTGCAAATGCTCTAATTACAAGAATAGTCAGTCAGGTCTTGTTGGTGGACCAACAAGTGGAATGACTATTTTTTTGTTTTGGTGCTATCTATGTTTACCTTTCGAGTACGACATAGTTAGCGCAATGTCCCCACCACTTCCCGCATCAATGAGGCAGTCTTGGCATTACTCGGTCCCGCTTTGGCCCATTTGACGCCACGTACAAGATACTGAACTCAAGAGAAGAAGCTCTCATTGGGGAAAAGTACATGTGGTGTTATCTACTGTATATATTATCTTGCAGCTGCAGAAAGAGCAGGAAGGAGGCATAAGCGAGAAAAAGGGAAAGCAAGGACAGAGTGGGAGAGGAAACTAGAAGACATTGCTTTGGGCTTTATGATCAAGTATTAACAGATCCAGGAGGACACCCCAGCCAAATTGATCCAAAAGATGGCGGAAAAGTTAGGCCATTCATGTTAGCGTGACATTCTTTGTCAGGCCCCGCCCACATTATTTATTGCCGTGCGTTCACAAAAATGACGCATGCCAGAAATGTCCAACATTTCAAAATTGCACAGTTCAACCCAGGGGTGGGAAAACTTTCTGACTCGCGGGCCACATTGGGCTGAACAATTTTGCGGACGGGGCCGTGCATGCGCAGGTGCCGTCAAACAAAACGGCATACTTTCTCACGGTGCAAGGCACCGAAAACACAACACATCCACAGCAAGTTGACGTATCACATAAATCAACTGCTAGTACTAAGTGAGTGATAAAGAACCAAGCGCTAAACATAACAGCTAACTTAAAACTGTTCTTTCCAAGTGCCCGCGAGGCATGCTGGGTAGCCCGGCAGCAACAATATGAACAGACTGGATATCGAGACTACATTAACTCCTAACATTTTTTGCAATCTAGCAAGCACAGCAAAATGTTATGAGAAAGCTACCGCAAGCTACCCAGCATGCCTTGCGGAGGGGATATACGTGGGTTTAAAAAAAAAAAGGGAGATATTTGTTTGTATGCCCCTGTGGTACCTTACATGGTTTCATGACAAAGCATGAAATAAGAATTTGGAAGTTTGGATTAAGACACGGGCCTGAGTGTGAACTGCTATTTACAAAGTGCCCACAAGGCATGCTGGGCTACAATAAAGTGGTATGTTAAATGTACAATGAGGCGTACATCATCTGTAAAAGCAGCCCATTCGTCTGACAAACCGTTACACACAAATTCAAACTACACGGCGTAGCAAAATCACGTAGGGCGTACGAGATGACTCTGAGCCGGTGGATGTGTCTTCCTCGGCGGTGTCTTCCTCCTCCTCCTCCTCATTCTCCGTGCTTTCGGTCTCCTCTGCGTCCGCCTTGGGTTCCACCCATCGTCCCGGCATGAGGCAGGCCGAGTCGTAGGAATTGCACAGCGGTCCCACAATGTGTGTGATGAACGACTCCTGGAGTTTGGCCAACTGTGGTGCGGCTCGGTCCATGAAGGGGCTGATGGGAAGACCCAGACTGGACTCCTCATCGCCCTGTATGTAGCGTAAGGCGTCATTTTTGCAAAGGTAGCGCTAGAAATATGCATTTTCATCTACTCAGCTGATCACGGACGGTTCTCTCACCTGTTCATAGAACTCGTTGACAATGCCTTCGGTCCACTGCAAATGCAGGTCTTTACACTTTAGGGGACCGTTTATGTCAGCCAGCTTTATGCACATCTGGCAGACCAGCAACCTGTCGTTCTCATTGGACCAATCGATACCTGTGGATGGATCATCTCCCACCTAGGGAGATCAACAAAGAATGGTGTAACCTCCACAAATGTTCTTTTGGTAAAGGTGTGTTTGTAAAGCTACCTTAGCGTTGAACTCGGCAAGAAAATCAAAGTGTTTCTTCAAGTCCGTGGCCAGGATGGCCTCGATGACCAGGAAACGGAAACGCTTGAACTCCACGTGGTCCAAGTTGACGAGGAAGTTGAACTCCGGTCGGGACAGGAAGAGGTTCCAGGCCGAGGCGGCGTGGTGGTTTTCCAAAACTGAACGGTCGTTGTAGAGTACTGCCTGCGCACACACGTACACACATTGAAAGTGTTTTGAAAAGGGCTTTGTTGCTACTAATTATTCAAAAATATAGTTACTAATAAATCATGCTGTTTTGTGGTTGAATACATTGGCAAATATTACACATTATTTACATCAAATAAGAAGTTTTATGCATAAAAACGGGCCAAATAAACTGAAATGCAAATGTAGGGCATTCAGAAGACGCATTCAAACATGTGATGCTATTTAGTATTCTCCACTGGTCATTAGGTGTCATCAGACTTGATCGCCGGAAGCACAGAATTTGATTGCAGGTTTGAATTATCTCACAACAGGCATAAAAACAATAATAACATCATAATCATAGTAACCACAGGAGCTACTGTTGCGCCCCTAATCAACTCCGAGCTGAAAAACAAGTCTGAACATTTATTACAACAACACACGCAAGTGTGTGTCTTATTTATGTCTTAAATAGCTCATTGTCTCTGATTATGTCTACCATATTGGGTGAAATGAATGTAAAGGTGACCATAGGGGTGTTATTTAATGTCTAGAGGTCTCTAATAATGATGAAATCCATCATAAACAGGTTTTCTATTGTCCAACTATACAAAAATTATTCCATTTCTGAACAAGGAATCGTACCTTGCGGAAATTCACAATGGCAAAATCTCAAAACGCCACAAAATACGACGTTTATTTGCACTATTTTTTTGTTTTTGGGTTTTGACAGTAGCACCTCACGGTGTGGTTAGCCTGTATAAACGTGATAAAATGATGAGGAGTATGTTGCAGTAACTCCATGCCCTCTGTCGGGGGTCCTCAACTGGGAGCACCCCGAGACTCGCATTTTCATACTGACGTTAATCCCTGACCCACTTTTAATCCAGCAAAACCAAGAAATTGTCTTTTTGAAATAGCCTGTATTATTAATGGTTGGCAGTGGCAAGTAGACTGTAAGAGAAAGACCACTGAAAGCGTCTAAGCCCACCAGATGGCACCAACGCACAATGTTAGACTTTGAAAACCCCTGGGCCTCCTGTAGAGTTAAGGACAAATATTGAAATATTGAAAGTTAACAGAGAAGCACGTTAAAACAGAGCTGACATTGGTTAAAAGTGATCAAATATGTCTTGGGAGACAGATATGTTCACAATATGTAAACATCAGTCTTCAAATCCAATGTTAAAATAGATGACAATGCAAATTAAAGAGTCACTCACAAGATTTGCTTTTAATTATTTGTTTATAATGATGTTCTACATTGCCGCACGTCAACATTTAGCTGTGAAAAGATGGTTTTATAACATGTACAGTGCTTTGCAGCCTTGTTGCTATGGTGGAATAGTGTTTAGAATACAATATGTAAACAAGACATGACTGATAAGCCATGGTCGTTCTTGTTTTTCTGTTTTTTTTTCCTCTCCTGTGTAGCAACCGGTACTATTCAGCTGACGCGAAAGCATTCTTTTTCATAAGGCGTTTACACCGTACCTTCAAGCCAAAAGCTTTTTTTAAAGGTGTTCCTGATCACTGCAAAAAAACAACTTCAGTTGTTGGTCCATTTGTTTCTCCTTCTATGCACTTGTTTTGTCCATTTTTGTCTTAAACCCTTCTCTTTTGGAAAAGAAAGCAAAGTTGGAGAGTGTAAACATCCAGCAGCGACACATCATTTTGGCATGACTACTATTTTGATGAAAAATACCTGAAAAGGTACTATTTAGCTCACTTCTGGCTTTGCTGAGATGATGAACTATATGCCATGAACTATAAATGTGATTTTTGCAAATTTACTGTTCTTTAAAAAAATAAATAAATAAATAAAAGAAAAAACAATGGAGATAATAATGATAGAACATAATTACAAACAACGGATAACATATTGAAGCAAAGTTGATAAATCATGTCAGTGCCTTTTTTAAGTGTATTTTGGACAGCAAAATTGTGCCATTGTTTTCGTAAAACTTTTTTAAAAAGTGCTTTTTTCCAAATTGTAAACTCTGCAATACGCAAATAGCAATTTGCGTCTGTTTGCGTGTACACATGTGCACAAGCGTATTAGGCGTTTGGGGTGTTTGATGAAGGCCCCTGACCTATGACATCTTTATGAAAACACACATAAATACATGCGCACCGTGCATTTTTGAGCACAAAATCAGACATTTCACTTGCGCCTGTGCATCAACTATTACCTACTCTCATCGATAAGCCTTTCCGTCCGGACACTAACACTACCTGAGGGGCACTGGTAGCCACAAGGAAGGCGTTGGTCCTCCCAGGATGGTCGTAGTCGTGCATCGCTGCAGCCACGTACAGCGCCATGAGCTCCAGAGCCGGTATGAGGCCGGACAGGCAGCCGTAACCGTCCTCCGACACGCTGTACGTCTTAGACACCAGGAAGCCCATGTGACTGTGAGTTATCCCACTGTCGGAGTCTGGCCGTGGGGGAGGCAGACAAAGAAGGAAGGATGAGGGACGGGCCTCCACGCAACGTGTGTTTGGAGGTGCCGATTCCCGAACACACACACACTTGCGATGCGCACGCATTTCGGAACTCGCTCGCGTGCGGATCAAAGGGAAGGAATCCAAACGAGGGTATGAAAATACGGTTGTGAGCGTACTCTAATCTGTCTGCAATTTCATGCCGTTCTGCACTTCAAATCGTTTTGGCGCGTGAAAAGAGGTGCCCCGAGCTCGAATAAGATAAGACAAGCTGAGCAGGACCTACCCTGGATGGATATATATAAAAACATACACTCCTGCAGGTTTCTCATAGCATAGGTGCAAAGAAATCAAACATAATATGCAATAAGCGGGTTGCATCAATGTCTAATGCTGCTCTAATCTCCCAACACAAGAGCGGCTTCAGTGGCAGATTGCTACCTCTGTCCTGCTCTCTTCTTCTAGATCGATCTGTCTAACGCTGGAGAGGCACCTTTTGGACCCACCTGAGTCGCTAGCAGAGCTGTGGTCAGCCGTGAGGCTGGGCAGACCCGGAACCGGCTGCGTGGTGAGGTACCAGACCGCGTGAAGCACATCTGTTGCGTGCACCCTGTTATGATCTAAGCGGAGGGACAAACTTAAGTCAGTCTGATGAACGGTACTGTATCACCGCCACCGCCGGAGTGCTTTGCACGGAAACCCCACACGGAGTTTCGGTCACTAATCTAACCGGGTAACGTTTCCATCCGGGTGGAGCGACGCTAAAAGCAAGACAGACGGCTTACATGGGATGTCTCGGTAACCGTTCTCAAGGGCGTGGAAGTAGTTCATGAATTCTTTAATGGGGATCTTGAAGGTCTGAAACAAACCAGTGTCCTCAAAAAGCCGGTAAGAGACCTAAAAGGGGGAAACGACATGAACGTCAGAATTTTGCAGAAAAAAGGCATCGTTTGCGTAGCGAAGGGTTAATGTCAACTTTCAAAACAAGACATAATTCTGTGATTGCATGCATTCCCGATCACAATTTTAAGAAACAGCTGAAACATTGGAAGAATTGACATTTTTCATTGATCTTAAGGAGGGGTGGCCAAACTGCAGCCCCGCGGGCCGCATCCAGCCCACCAAAAAGGCATTTCCATATTCATTTTTTGTAAACCTTTAACATCGCAACAAGTAGGCGACCTGTGAACCCCCCCGCAATGCAAGACCCCCAGCAAAAGTGGTACCATTTAAAAGGCAAAATGTAATTTAAAAAATGATATCAAATGTGGATAACAGACAATAATACAAAGATTTGGCTTTAAATACGTATATATGTTTTTTAATAATATCAGATGATGTTATATATTATTTTATTGTTATATATAAATAATGTAAAAGGCGTAATGTAATAAAAATGATATAAAATGTGGATTCTAATAACAAACAATAATACAAAGATTTGGCTTTAAATACGTATATCTATTTTTTTATAACATCAGATTATATTATATATTATTTTATTGTTATATATATATTCTTTGTCTGGAGATACTGTATACTGTATATATATACATATATATTTCAAAGAACAGCTAGACAGCCCTGACGCAGAAAGACTGCAATTTTGCAGAGTGACTCATGACATATTAAAGGAAATATTGCATTCTCATGATAGACTGTATTATGATTTATTATCCAGTCGTTATTAGCATTATTATATTCATATATAAAAACCCACATCCTGATTTCAGGATCATAGACTAAATTGGTCTTAAACAGAAGTAAAAGTGATGATGGTAATAATTGAATACAGTGGTGTGAAAAACTATTTGCCCCCTTCCTGACTTTTTGTCACACTTAAATGTTTCTGCTCATAAAAAAATATTTAACTATTAGTCAAAGATAACATCATTAAACACAAAATGATGACTGCCAAACTTTTGGGAAAAGATCTTGTGGACTGACGAGACAAAAGTTGAACTTTTTGGAAGGTGCGTGTCCCGTTCCATCTGGCGTAAAAGTAACACAGCATTTCATAGCAACAGTCAAATATGGTGGTGGTAGTGTGATGGTCTGGGCTTGTTTTGCTGCTTCAGGACCTGGAAGGTTTGCTGGGATAGATGGAAGCATGAATTCTACTGTCTAGCAAAAAATCCTGAAGGAGAATGTNATCTTGTGGACTGACGAGACAAAAGTAGAACTTTTTGGAAGGTGCGTGTCCCGTTCCATCTGGCGTAAAAGTAACACAGCATTTCATAGCAACAGTCAAATATGGTGGTGGTAGTGTGATGGTCTGGGCTTGTTTTGCTGCTTCAGGACCTGGAAGGCTTGCTGGGATAGATGGAAGCATGAATTCTACTGTCTAGCAAAAAATCCTGAAGGAGAAGGTCCGGCCATCTGTTGGTCAACTCAAGCTAAAGCCATCTTGGGTGCTGCAGCAGGACAATGACCCAAAACACACCAGCAAATCCACCTCTGAATGGCTGAAGAAAAACCAAATGAAGACGTCGGAGTGGCCTAGTCAAAGTCCTGACCTGAATCCCATGGAGATGCTGTGGCATGACCTTAAGAAGGCGCTTCATGCTAGAAAAGCCTCAAATAAAGCTGAATGACAACAATTCTGCAAAATTCCTCCAGAGCGTGTAAAAGACTTGTTGCAAGTTATGGCAAACGTTTGATTGCAGTTCTTGCTGCTAAGGGCGCCCAAGCAGTTATTAGGTGCAGGGGCAATTACTTTTTCACACAGGGCTACGTGGGTTTGGATTTTTTTCTCCCTAAATAATAAAAACATTCATTTAAAAACTGCATTTTTTGTTTACTTATGTTATCTTTGACTAATATTCAAATGTGTTGGATGATCAGAAACATTTTGAGTGACAAACATGCAAAAGAATAACAAGTCAGGAAGGGGGCAAATAGTTTTTCACACCACAGTACACGGAAAGATGTATGTTTTTGGCTTCTTTTGGATTGTTTTCGTACACAATAAAATCAACAGATTAAGGCAGACCTGCATCAGATCTCCAAAATCTTGTCTCTTTTAATGCACAACACAGGACACGTACAATAAAATAACCAGATTAGGGCAGCCAAGTGGAGGCTCGGCTGCAGGGGATCCTCCACGTTCTTGTGGCAGGCCTGTAAAATCTTGTCTCTTTAATGCACAGCATAGGGCACATGGACCCAATCTCGTGCATCATCTCATGGGTTAGAGAGACGACCCTTAATAAATAATACGCTAAGAACACAGTTGGACTCGCTCTTTGTATGCTAAAGGAAAAAATTCAGATGTAAATTCTCAACATTATCTGAAAATACATTCTAACCAGGGCGGATGCTAACCAAGGTTCGTAACTAGTGAACCACAGCAATCGGAGAGAGCGGGATCTGGAGCGTGAAGTAATGAAATAATCGAAACAGTCACTTTTATTGCAAATGTTGATCCAAAATGGGAGAGTACACCGACATAAAGACTGGACAGTGGTTGGGAATCCCAGGTGGAAAGTACTTTATCCGAAATCCTGCCATTATTGACTGGAAACATGTCATTGGCGCTTCGGCTGACCCCTGACCTCCACTCAGACGTGCTCACCTGACTGAGGATCCGTCCACATTTACCGTTAGTCTTCTCCATCAAGCTGAAGATGGGAAAGTTCCAATTGTTAAGCTGACTCATCATCGGCTCTAAGTCTTCCATTAAAAGCGGCTCTGGAGCCAGAATAGGTTGGTCCTGTGAAAGCGATGAAAAGGGCAGAGTTTGTTCACTTGCAGTAAGACTATGTGGGCTACTCATGCTCCCGAGGAGGTCTTTTTTAGGCCCGTGGTACCTCAGGAGGTATTAGCGGGTGGCGTATGACATTCTGAGAGGAGTGTTTTCCTTCCGCCGCGTCCTCCTCTGTTTGTGCTACATCGCTGCTGTCGCTGTGGTTGGCTTCGTGGGTGCTGTCATAGTCGGACGACGCAACCGCTTGGTCCTCTGCAATTAGTAGAAGCAATGGGAAGACATCAGGAAAGCCCCCTCTCTCTGGTGAAATCACCAATGCAACCTGACTGTGCAGCCCCTCACACAATAAACTATTGCATGGGTTGGGGTGATTCACAACAATTCACTTAAATGCGGTTGTTGTTGGGATGTCTATGACAAAACAGCAACATCATTTTACGTTTGCTTTATGTGTTTCATTCAAGGATGTCCAAACTTTTCCCACCAAAGGCTAAAAACGAAAAGATGCAAGGGGCCACTTGATATGTCGTAAAATTGATATTTTTAAGAAAAAAATGCATCTGAGCTTGGTGATGTAGGTGGAAGGGTGTATTATTAGTCTGAACTTTGGTATTTTTTCACATTTTTGCTGTTGTTTTTTTTGGGTGACTTTTCCAAATATTTCAACATTCTTCTTAAATAATCTTTGTGAATTTGCTTTTTTTTAATATTTGAAATATTACGACTTTATTACCATAATATTCTAACTTGTCCCTCCAACCTAATTTCCCGAAATTTTGTTTTGTCTGTTTCTCATTCTATTACAACTCTTTAATATTTCAACCCTGTGCTCTTAAAATTTGTATTTTTGCTCATAATATTAGTCGTAATTATTAAGTTTAATTTCATAAAATTGCACTTTTTTTTCTTGTTCAAATATGACTTTTTTCTTTTAATATTCTGACTTTATAGCAATTTTTTATTATTACTATTATTATTTTTTTTTTTACAATTTATACTTTTTTCTTGTACATTTTTCCCACATAATTATTTATTACTTTATTCGCATAATATTTAATCTTATTCTGGTAACATTTTCACTTTTTCTGCAACTTTGCTGTTTTGTTTCTTATTATATTATGGCATAAAAATAATGTATTTTCCTTAATATTGCCACTAAATGCTAAGACCAGCGATGTTGTTGGGTTTAGAGATAGTGCCCCTGAGGAAAAGATAGGAGGCAGAGCCGCAGGTAGCAGAGATGAAGATGCGGAGATTCTCTTTGGGTGTGACCAGGATGGACAGGATCAGGAATGAGCACATCAGAGGGACAGCACATGTTAGAGGTTTTGGAGATAAAGTCAGAGAGGCCAGATTGAGATGGTTGGGACATGTCCAGAGGTGAGAGAGGGAATATGTTGGTAGAAGGTTGCTGAGTTTTGAACTACCAGGCAGGAGGCCTAGAGGAGGACCAAAGAGGAGGTTTATGGATGTAGTGAAAGAGGACATGAATGTAGTTGGCGCAAGAGAAGAGGATACAGAAGACAGAGTTAGATGAAGACAATTGATTCGCTGTGGCGACCCCTGAAGGGATAAGCCCAAAGGAAACGAAGATTGTAACTCTGCTACTAAAACAATATTTGTTATCTTACAACTATTTTCTCTTAATGACCTTAATCTTGTAAACCAACTGATGCTTTTTTATTTTTTTCACAGTTTTTTGTTTGTTTTTATTGCTTTTCTTGATAAATTATATTTTTAGAATATGCCACGGGCCGATAACAACACAGCAGTGGGCCGCAAATGGCCCCCGGGTCAGACTTTGGACACCCCTGGTTAAGTTGGTATATTTTATCTGGAAATGAATATGTATATGTATATGAATAAGAGAAATGTATTTTTTTTTTAAAATGTCTTTAGTCATCCTTGCAAGCAGACTAATTATGTTTGAGTTTAGGCAAAACAACATATCCACACACGTTGAGAGGAGCCAGATTCGGGCAAATCGTCAGGATCCCTCCCGGACGCCTCCCTGGGGAGGTGTTCAGGGCATGTCCGACCGGTAGGAGGCCTCGAGAAAGACCCAGGACACGTTGGAGAGACTATGTCTCTCAACTGGCCTGGGAACGCTTCAGAAGGAGCTGGACAAAGCAGTCGGGGTGATGGGAGTTCGTGCTGCCCCCGCGGCCCAAACTCGGATAAGAGGAAGAAAATGGATGGATGAATGCCTGATGCAAGTCATGTGACTGATCTGATGTGTTTGCGTGTCTTTTTCAGGTCAGCATTTTTCTATGTCTCCTTCATGTACGAAGCATTGCTTCTCAAATAATAGGGCAGCCCCCCTGGGGGTGGTGGAACGGGGGACGGGTGGGGGAACTGTCAGGCAGGGAGGACTTTTAATATTGGTGCAGACCTGCCAAAATGCATGAACTTGACGTACTCAGCATGCAATTTGACTCCCGAATACGCAGGCATGCTTCACTGCTCTCCATTTTGTTGCATTTCACTGGTTTCAGTTTCCAGTTCAGTCTGTGCAGTACTGGTAAATAAATAGAGATCAGTTTCTCAATAGTATTTTGAATCGGGTTGGGGGCACGATAATATTTCTGTCCCTTAGTGGGGGTACGACAGAAAATAACTGAGAACCACTGGTCTTATGTAAGGGAAAAATCATTCGTAAGAACTTTTGTAAGAAAGTCCACCATTAATGAACTGCTGCAAGGTCACAGATTTGCTCATTTCACAGCCAATCAAAAAGGGAGTCTGCCTCAAACAGATCACCCAGTCATCATACAGAAGCAGAGCGTCCGGGCCAGCCCACTGGTCCATAGAGCGCCAGAAATATCGAGCCTTCGATGGGCGGGACAAAGCCCAGCATTTATCCAATGACTGTCCAGTTTCGCGCAGTGGAACAACCCACTCGACACACAAAGGGATAACTGGCTTGTGGTGGCCAAGCGTTCATAGCGACGTCAATCTTTGATACTTCAACCCCAGCTGCCACTGTGAAGCAGAATTCAGCCACTAATATGGAACATGGGGTGGGTTTAGACCATCGTGGGCAGGTTAGTTTTACCCAACTGATGATGTGTTGTTAGTAGTCCTGCTCAGTACTCTGGCAGTACTCTGCTCAGTGCTTTGGCACGCCCAATCACAAGTACTGTTTTACAATGTTCTTTACAGCCACCTTGGGAAGCTAATTGCTGGTGCTGTATCCATTAGCGTCACAGCAGATATGTGTTCATGCCACGACAGGAGATATGCGATGTTAGACATCGGAAATTGAGAGTTAGACAATATCGGACATCCCTGGTTTTAATGGAATACTGCCATTGAACATCATGAAATGAACCCCATTTCTTGTGCTATTATCATTGACATATCATTGAAACCACACTGATTGATTGAAATGGTGTTGATTTTTGGGGCAACCTAAACGGTCAGGTTAATTGGCAACTCTTAATTGGCCACAGGTATGAATGTGAGTGTGAATGATTGTTTGTCTGTATGTGCCCTGTGATTGGCTGGCGACCAGTTCAGGGTGTACTCTGCCTCTCGGCCTTGGCCAGCTGGGATAGGCTCCAGCAGATGCAAACCGATTCTCGAGCAACGTTAAAGTTTGACGATTCAATGGGCCGATGTTGAAAATTCAACGTTGATTTGACATTGTTTCAATGTCACCTTGCTCTAGTTGTGGGGATCTACTATATACTCAGTATTTCATACCTCTGAACACAACAACTTGCTGTAATTTTCCAGTTTTGCAGTTGATTATGACGATTGTTACCTCAAAATGTGTCCAGGGTGTGATTAATAATGGGTTTTACTGTATCGCTACAGCACAAAATAGAAATGCATGGTTATAGACATAGAATCCATACATAACATATCCAGACGGGCATCCTCAAGTATGCGAGAGTACCCTAAAGCCACAAGAAAGCAAACAGTAAACGTACAAGATTTTGATGGTGCTTGGACTTTCAGCAAGTAAAAACCGAGAGCCTACCTGGACGTGGTATTCTGTCTCCCTTGTCTAAGGAACCCTCTCCATGGCTCAGTCTGATGTATGGTCTTCCACAACTGGAAACAGGAGGGATGAGTTCAACAACAATCCATCCTAAAATCTGAAGAATCCAACTAGGCAGAACACATTGATGCAAAATGCACTGGGGGGGGCGGGGACCAAACCCAGAACGGTACACGTGTTTGGTTAGAGTACAATAATTTGCTGTCTGCAGCTGAGCCAAAGACTTCAGTCAGCGTATCGGTTTTGGATGTCAAAGCACTTGGCAGACGTTGACAGGAAAAAAAACAAACAACTTAACGAAGGATCCCATTAAGGTTTTTTCTGCCAGTGCTGTCTCAATGCTTGAACAAACGCTGCCTGCACAGAAAAAACAAATTTACCAGAAATGTCATCCAAAAAAGAGCTTTTTTTTTTGGTGCTATTCGGAATGACACAATAGTCTATTACAGATAAGCTCCCAAGCACCTCTCTCTCCGTGTTTCTCCTCCACTGAAGGCACGGTCCGGCTGGAGGTGGTTCCAATTAAAATACCTTGCCCGCCTTGCAACAACGGCTGTAAAACTTGCAGGAAATGCCTTCCGTTGGAGCAGCACAAAGACACCCAGTGTGTCTCCCTATCACCCTCCGATAAAGTGTTTTGCGAGCCGGGCCGACTCCAGACTGGTTCCGAGGCCCCAACAAAGAAAGTCCTGTTGTGTCTGCTGCACGACCAGGTCAGGGCACGGCGGGTAACGTTTCGCAGGTGTGGAATATAAAATTGTTTGATAGTTTGGCGGGCGAACAGTTCTGCATTATTGTCGGGGGGAGGGGGGGGGGGAGTTCTGGACTAGGCGGCCGTGCTCGGCTTAAAAGGTTTTTACTTCTAATGACAGTTGAAAAATTGGCAGCCATGCTTCCCACTCTGCCATTGCAGCAGAATAAGCTCCGCTACTGACATTGAGCCCGGCGAAGGTGTTTGCATGCGGACAGGTATCAGGTGACTTTGCTTTTACCGCATGAACTCTCCTGAGTCTGCACACTCGCCTGTAGATGCTGTCCAAGACTGCATGACGTAGGGTTTCAGCAGTGCTTTTCTTAGTCTGACGTGCAGAATGCAGTTAGAAAACACGCCAAAGAAAAGATTTCGAGGATCAAGTGCAAAGTAATTATCGTATATCGCATCGCACATGAAAGGGGGGAAAGTCAACGTATTGCCTAAGGGCAGAAACGAAAATGAAGGCAAAAATAAGTGAACAATTATTACACCTATAGCCTAGTCAGTCTTTTTTTTTCTTCTTCTTACATTTCAGTTGAATAACTTCTCATAGAACCTCCTTGACACGCACACTCACGTAGCACAATCAGGTTTTTTTTTTCTCTTTGTCCCAGTATGTGTATTTCGTTTTTGTTCAATCGTATATTCATTTCGAGCCACACAAAATACACAGAAGAGAACACGATCCAAATACACATAAAGACGGGAAAAAAATGTGCCTGAAAAAGGAGTGGGAAGAAGACGAGATTATTTACACCCACCCCAGTTACTGTATATTAACACAATATGCAGCAATACATAAACAATATATTACACCTACACACACAATATGCATTATTCTTAATCCGTTACACAGCTTATCAATACTAATGTGACATTACTCATTAGTATACCATCATCATATATCAACATATCAATCGTGGATTATAGCTCATTTTTGGATTTACCGTACAGTGTATATAATTTTTTATGCATACAAGAGACATTGGATTAATAGATGTAATGATTATTAGTTTTGATGGTAGTAGTAATTCGTTTGGATAGAATGTGTCCCGTGTTAAGAGAGGCCAAGAGCTTTGCGTAACTGTTGCCGGAGAAGGGCTGTGCTCTAGCAGCACCACCACCTTTGACCGAGTGTCCTATGCCGGGCATGAAAAGAGACAAGATTTTGAGAGAAGGTGGATGATCTGCTGCAGACGAGCCTCCACTTGTCTGCCCTACTCTGATGATTTTGTTATGTGAGTGTCCCTTGCTGTGCATTAAAAGAGACAAGAGCTGTGCAATCTTATCATTTATCATATGACTGATTTTTTTTCCTCAGAGACGCACAATAAATGCAGTGTTGTCATTCACACAAGCTTAACTTTCACTTTCTCCTTCCTGAGGGGTAAATGCATTATACTGTATGCCCTTTCATTCCCGGGCTCTTCATTGAACTTTCTTGTTGATAAAAAAAGTCCAGCACTGGACCCAAAAGCATTGCTCCTAATTTTTAGTACAAGCTCAGGTAAAGAAATAGCTTTTACACCAACTATGTAAAACTGCAGAAACCCGCCTCCTTAAAACCTCAGTGGAAAGGAAGCTAATTAGTAGTCCTGATACGACCACGAGCGGGATCAGAAATAGTGAGCAGGAATAAGATTCCGCCAAAGGAATGATTGGTACATTTTAGCTTGGAAGCCCTAGCAGATGATTGTCACAACAAGATGGAGGTTATTTGCATCTGCTGTCGCTGGGATTGGAATTGCCACGGAGTAGTCGACTTGAGAAGGTACTGAAGCACTGCCGGTATTTTTTTATTGTCCTTTTTACAGTGGTACCTTGTGGTATCTTGGCATACGGGTGTCCCAACTAACAAGTGCTTCTTTTGAATGCGACTTATTCTTTCAACTGCAAGCCAAAGGTAAAAAGGTCAAATGTAAGTGTACCGCTTTTTAAAAAAAAAATCCCAATTTTTGTACATGTTTATTTCTTTAGGCTTCACCGCTAATTCGATTTTTTTGTCAAGCCTTGACATTTCGCACTTGTTCCCGGCAGTCCTCGTATTAGAGGGAGTCATAATTACAAAAGTCATATTTATTGCAAATGTTGATCTCAACTGGAGGAGAACATCAAGCTAGTAGGAAGCTGCCGTGTGTTTAAAAAAATAAACATTTGATGGACATATTAAGTACTTGCGGATTTTTGCCACATATAGGCAACATTTTTTGCTGATATAGGCAAAATAGTATTTTTTCCATACAGTAGGGTTGAAACAAAATAGCAGTCCAATGTGACTAACCAGATGAAGTACTGTTATTAGTATATTTTTATTGCTACATGGCAAACACGACCCCAGTACGTGCGGTAGATTCTCAGAAAACAAACAAGACCCAGCATCCATGATATGCACGCTCTTAAGGCTGCACAATTGGGCAGTTAGTTGAAAGGGGCGTGTTCAAAAAAATAGCAGTTTGGCATTCAGTCAGTGATCGGTGATCAGTTTAGTGACAAAAGAGGTGTGAATCAGGTGACCCCTTTTTAAGGATGAAAGCACTTGTTGAACATCATTTCTCTTTGAAAGCCTGAGGAAAACGGGTCGTTCAAGACATTGTTCAGAAGAACAGCGTACGATTATAAAGTTGATTGGTAAGGGAAATCCTTTGATTTCTGAAGAGATGCAAAAATGTTTGTTTGTTTGTTCAGCTAAAATAATCTCCAATGCCTTAAAATGAAGAGCAAAACCAGACACGCGTGGCAGAAAACGAAAGACATCTATCAAAATGGATGGAAAAATAACCAGAATGGCAAAGGTTTAGCCAATTATCAGCTCCAGGATGATCAAAGACAGTCTGGAGTTACCTGTAAGTACTGTGACAGTCGTCTGTGTGAAGCTAATCTCCAGTATTTACAGGAATCCCCCGCAAAGCCCTAATGTTAAAAAAAGGCATGTGCAGAAGAGGTTACAATTTTCCAAAGAACACATCAACTAGCCTAAGGAGTGATGGAGGAACATTTTGTGGCCTGATGAGAGTAAAATTGTTCTTTTTGCATCCAAGGGCCGCAGACAGTTTGTGAGACGACCCTCAAACATGGTATGGGCATGTTTCTCCTACTATGGTGTTGGGCTATTTATCCCATAGCAGGGATCATAAATCAGTTTGCATATGTCAAAGTACTTGAAGAGGACATGTTACCTTATGCTGAAGATGCCCTTGAAGTGGCTGTTTCGACAAGACAATCACCCTAAACACACTAGTAAACCATCAAAATCTTGGTTCCAAACCAACAAAATGATTGTTATGGTGTGGCCAGCCCAATCCCCGGACCTTAATCCAATGGAGAACTTTTGGGGTGACATCAAAAATGCTGTTTCTGAAGCGAAACCAGGAAAAGTTAATGAATTGTGGAATGTTGTTAAAGAATCTTGGAGTGGAATAACAGCTGAAAGGTGCCACAAGTTGGTAGAGTCCATGTCACACAGATGTGAAGCACTTATAAAAAACTAAATATTACTTTAGTCATTCACAGGTTTGCCAAATCCTAAAAACAAAAGACTTTTGTGTTTGTAAATCCAATGGCAGACACTGCTATTTTTTTGAACACGCCTCTTCAACTAATTGGCCAATTGCACAGCCTTCAGAGCATGCATGTCCTGATCGCTGGGTCTTGTTTGTTCTCTGAGAATCTACTGCACCTACTGGTAACTTGTTGGCCATGCAGCAATACAAATCAGTCACAGTCACATCAAACTACTGCTATTATTGTGAACACGTGCTGCTGTTTTCGTTAGCAATGCAGTTCAAATGGAATAAGAATATTTTTCAATGACTGTGAATGTCGACGATTGACCTAATAGGGGTGAGATGCTCATTTGTTTCAAAACACTATGCATTATAGAACAAGAAAGTATCTATGTCTAGATACGCAAACATAAAAATAACCATGAATTGCAAATGGGTAAATGTTTGGCATGACTGGGAAATAAAATCAAAAGCCGGCATGTAAAGGTCAATGGTCAATTGGGACTCCGTTACAGAAAGCAGAGATTGATGATTGCATGATTACATGACGCACGGCAAGGAGTAAATCAAGTTAATTGCCCCGCAAAAGACCATCACGAGGAATCATTTGCCTTGCATGTTGCTTATTTGAATGTTTATGGAGCATTACGACTGCTCCATCCTCCTCCTCCTCTGTCTCTGCAGATTTTATGTCCAAGCAATCACAACAGACTGACAAACTAGCTTTGGTCCGGGGCCCGATCAGACAACGTCCAAGCCACAATAAACACCGTGGTCATTATTTTTGCTTCCAGTAATCTAACCCCTCTTTGAGCCAGATGACGTGAGGATGATAACAGCGCAGCAGCTGCACGGGGCTGAGCACAACCAAAGGTATTCTGCCTATATGACTAATCAAAACATGTACAGTATATGATGCAGCTTTGGGGCTGGCGTGAAAGCTAAACATTGCATGCAAGCTGGCATGAGGAGTGCACCGGGGAGGTTAGCAAAATAGGCCTAATGCCTCATTAAGATTGCAAAGATATGATGATGGAGTAGAGTGAGGCAAATTGAAGCCATGTGTTTATTTTGGGTTTTTTCCCCCACAATGTGATCTCCTAAATGACTCGTTACGCTATGACAATGATCACTGCTCATACGAACACTGCTTAACGGCGACAGGTTACATCAATGCGCTCATTATTTGGCAGCTGGCGCCCGCGGGAAAGACACCGGCTTACATAAACGTTGGATTGGATTTTTACATATCATGTATGAAATTGTGATTTTTTTTTAGGACAATGCTTCCCAAATAGTGGGACGAGTCCTGAGGCAGGGAGTACTTTTAATGTTGGTGCAAAACTTTGCGGGGATTTGGCCGGGCGTCCTCTTTAGCATTTTGTAACCAGATTAGCTTCACACACATGTCTTCTGTCACAGTACTTACAGGTAACTCCAGACTGTCTTTGATCATCCCGGAGCTGATCATTGGCAGAGCCTTCGCCATCCTGGTTAGTTTTGCATCCATTTTGATTGTTGTCTTTCGTTTTTCTGCCACGTGTCTCTGCTTTTGCTTTCCATTTCAAGTAATTGGAGATCTTTTTAGCTGAACAACCAAACATTTTTCGCACCTCTTCATACGTTTTCCCCCCTCCAATCAACTTTGCTGTCAAAGTATGCTGTTCTCCTGAAAAAGGTCTTGAATGACTAATTTTCCTCAGGCTTTCAAAGAGAAATTATGTTCCACAAGCGCTGCTTTCACCCTTAAATAGGGGCCACCTGCTTTTTCAAAAGAATGATCACAAATCACCGATTGAATGCCAAACTAATATTTTTTTTAAACACCCCTTTCAACTAATTGGCCAATTGCACAGCCTTAAGAGCGTGCATATCATGAATGCTGACTCTTGTTTGTTTTGTGAGAATCTACTGCACATACTGGTAACTTGTTTTCCATGTATCAATAAAAATATACTAATTGAGATTGACATTCAGATTAAGAAGCGTGAATGGACATGTCAGACCGATGGTGCTTGCTAACCAATAAAGTAGTGAACGCATTAAAAACTTGAAAAGCACTCGGAGAGTGCAGACCTCCGCCCTTCTGTTTTGCGGGGGTGTTTGTATGCACAAATTGTTTAATTGTCACTAGCCACATTGCGCTTCAAATTTTGCCGCTCCACCTTATCATGGTTTTTAGACTTGTACTTAATCCTCGACTAATGTAAGCATTTTCGAGTGCAAACATGGCTGAATGAACCAAACTAAATGAACTAAAATACAAATACAAGGCAGGAGAAGCATTTTAATTGTGAATGTAGTATCCTACATTGGCCATTAGGTGTCAGTAATTGTTCGATGAGACAGCCGCTAAACTCGTCACTAAGGTTCCCTGGGGAACACATACACTGTGACACTGCTCGGGCAGTACTGTACTTTTCCATAAGTGTTTAATGGCTTATTAACTCTTATTGCCATTTAAAAGCCTCCATTACAATACATTCATGTATTCATATGCGCTGTCCAGAAAACAAACAAACAAGCAACTGCTCCTGTGTGATCTTATTTATGTATATGTGTAGGAATATTATGTATAATATATTTAGACTATATGTGCCCTGCGATTGACTGGCGACCAGTCCAGGGTGTACCCCGCCTCTCGCCCAAAGCCAGCTGGGATAGGCTCCAGCATACCCGCGACCCTAATGAGGATAAGCGGCATAGAAAATGAATGAATGAATATTTAGACGATCGTAAACTGGCTTTCTATGCCATAAGAAGGAAAGTATTTAATTTGTTTTAGTTAATATTGAATTCTACTTTGCATAAATTCCAATTAACTACAATAAACGAGGGGTGACTGTATAAGGCATTCCACCTGACTTGGGGCGAGAGGCGAGGTACACCCTGGACTGGTCGCCAGCCAATTGCAGAAATATTCCATTTATTATGAAAGAATCCTACTTTGCGCAAATTCATTTATCATGGTCGGTTGTGGAAGCGATGAGCCACGACAAACAAAGGTCACCATAAACCCGAATTAGGCACTTGGACCTGCTGTGCTGTACCAACGCCTTTACACACGGCTAAACCAAATAAATAAGGCGAGAGCCCTCCCAGCGGCACTCAGCTGAACCCAGAACCTCTCTCTGTTCTCCAGTTTTGTGTGTGCCACAAAAGAGCAGCGGCGGCGGTTTAGGTGTGAACGTGTGTGATAATTGTGGGGTTCTGGTGAGGCGGGAGAGGCCCCATGTGCTTGTTTATGCTCACACCACCCTAAGTGGTCTGCTGCAAGCCTGTCGCAAGGAGCGGAGCTGAGCCTAAATGCCCGTAAAACCGGGCCCCTGTGTACAAAAGCTGCTCAGTGCGCTTGCATTTACAGAATTCGTGCAAGTGATGTACAGTCCGGGTGTAAACGGAACTAAACCGACCACAGAGAGACCGGGCCTAAGCTGGTCTTAGGAGGACACAAATCACATAAACACAGAATGAATGCCTGTCAGTAGAATTTTAGGTGCAACCTGCAAAACAATACAGCAGGCATTTTCCAATTACCAGCAAAAGTGTTGCAAAAGCTGCAAAAAGCCATTGACTGTTTGTCTCAACATTTAGTCAGTTTTGTTGCAAAAAACACATTTTAAAATAGTATAATAATAAGTGTGTGAGGCGTATTTAGGCCTTATTTAGCTTGCTAGTATGTGAATTAGTGATATAATGTAGGTGATTAGGAATATTAGTGTGAACTTTTTTCTCCTCACACTTTTTTTTCCATCTCTACTGTTGTTTTTAAATATTCCGACGTTTAAATGTACACGATTGCAATGTTATGACTTTATAGTCGTAACATTTTGACTTTATTCTGCTAACATGTGTAACTCTTTTCGGCAATCAGATTTTTCTCAAATTGCAACTTCATTCTTTGAGTTCTCATAATATTACGGCTGTTAAAAAAATATTTCATATTTCAAATGTAAGGTTTTTCATCGTAATATTATTCTCATAAAATTGACTTTTTTTCCCCATAAAATGCCAATTTTTTCTCTTCTAATATCCTGGCGTTACTCCCCTAATATTTAGACTTCATTCTCTTAAAATTGCTTTGCTTTTGTTCTATTTTTGTTTAATTGGATTTTTATCGGCCACAAATGGCCACACTTTGGACACTGCTGGTTTAAACATATTTTTCATGTACTTGTTTATTTATTCACTTTTCATTTTATTAACATGCTACTAATAGTATTTATTAAAAAACGTGAAAATAAAGGTAAAATGTGCAACATACATGTGCCGCTGTTTGTGACTGGGGAGTGTATCTCAATAGGGGAAAAACACAATAGGAGAGACAAACATCTTCATTTCATAGTGAAATGTTTGCTGTCTTGTGGTTGATTGTGGCTTATTATTAGTAAAAATATTGAAAGACAAAGGTACATACACTGTTATAGCCACTAGGCGTCACTAATGTTCCATTATTGAGACATGATCTTCAGCGTCAGAGATGGCGTGCCTGAAAAGAAGTTCTCCTCTCATTCCGTGTGGAAGTGGTACGTTTTTGGCCTCTTGGTCCTTCTCACTCAGTTTTAAACTCTTTCGTATGTTTACAATACAGTAAATAAGTTGGAGGGTAACGAGTTAGCCCGCTAGTTTGCCGAGGGTTAAGGCCATGGCCGTCTTTTGTATCTCTGCAGTAATCCCATCCCGTGGTGTAAACAAAGTAAAAAAGGAGTGTAAAGCTGACTATAGGGGTGTTATTTCATTTCTAATAACAATAATCTAATAAGGGTATAATAATACATGGTAATGATACGTTTCGTTTAGCTTTCGAGGGAATCGGGCCCATGACCTGCAATTCTCTACCGAGACACTAGGAGGCAGTGTTTTCCTGCGACTGCAAGCAAATCAAAGGTCACTTTCTTAAAATGCCTCGTTTGTTTACGGCATGGCCCTCACTCTGCCCCAGCGCGTTTCCAAAAAATGGCACCTGATCAAACTCACCAGGGACTAGCTATTTAGCTTCCTGTGTAGTAGTAGTGAGCGATGGCGAGCGAAGCGACATCCGGATCGATATACAGGGATGTAAATACAATGAAGCGCCTTTGTAACCAACTGGGTCTACTTAATTTGGTCCCACCCTAAAAGAAGAGCAGCCCCCTTTCAAATCAGCTCTCTTACCTTCCCACAAACTTTGAACTTTGAAAAACACCCCATTATATCACCGTCATATGGGCTCATTCACAATCCCCTGCAGAGGTCTGGGCTCTCGTGCTATCTTGGGCCCTAATGTGCTCAGAGTTTACGCGTGTCTTAGTTATTCAGGTTAATGCCTTTGCCCGTGGGCCTTCTTTCCATTCTGGCTCCGGTTGCGCACGCACCCCCTTTTCTCCGCGGCTGGGCCATTACCGTGCAGTCATGCTGATGCATTCGGCACAACTAGAAGAGGCACACCACTGGGAACAAACCTAATAACCTTCCGAGTGATATGTCGTAATGAGAGAGCCATTATGCGGGTCCTCCTCTGCGCTTTGGCACAGCGGTGTTGCAAAGTACGACGGAATGAAGCACGTTCCGCAAACAGGGCAACAACAAATAAATGTCGCTTAGAAAGGCCCGTTAATATCGGCAGCTCATTAAAGGACGACTTCGCTTTTTGGGGAATTTTGTGACATGAACACACGTCTCTTTTCTGTGCGTCCTAAATAAAGATATAAAAACAATTTCAATGTTCAATTTTCTCCTTTGTATTGTACATTCTTCGCTTCACATAGTGACTGTGAAAGAGCTACAGTATGTCCACACGACAACAGATTTTTTTAAAACGCATTTTGTTCTACGTGTTTTGTCCACACTCAAAGTTTGATTTTTGTCCTTAAAAAAGTGACTTTGGAAAACTGTGGCCAGGGTGAATTTTTATAAAACTGGGGCTTTAGTGTATCCGTGTGGATGGTGAAGACGGAGCGTTTGGCTTGCTGGAGATAATAATATTGGCAAGTGAGTCATGATGTTATCCATACATCTCCGCGGTCTAGAATTATTTTTAATGTTCTCCTTTGTATTGTAAATTCTTTACTTTACATAATTACTATGAAAGAGCTACAATATGTCCAAACGACAACACAAGTTTTTGAAACGCATATTGTTTTATGTGTTTTGTCCACACACTAAGTTTGTTTTCTGTCCTTAAAAAAAGTGACTTTGGAAAACTCCGGCCAGGGTGAAGATTTTGAAAAACTATGGCTTTAGTGTATCCATGTGGACGGTGATTATTATCGGCTTGCTGCCGATAATAATACCAGCAAGCGAGCGATGACATTATCCATTCAGCTCCGCGGCCCACGGTCTGGAATTATTTTCGAATTCTCTTTTATGTTGTAAATTCTTCACTGCACATAATTACTGGGAAAGACCTACAGTATGTCCACACGATAACAGATTTTTTTCAAAACGCATATTGTTCTATGTGTATTGTCTACACTCAAAGTTTTTTTTTCTGTCCTTAAAAAAAATTACTTTGGAAAATTCCGGCCAGGGTGAAGATTTTGGAAAACTCTGGCTTTAGAGTATCCATGTGGACGTTGAAGATGAAGCTTTTGGCTTGCTGCCGATAATGATATCGGCAAGCGAGTGATGACGTGACCCACACAGCTCTATGTCTGTGGTCTGGAATGATTTTCAAGTTTCTCCTTTGTACTGTGAACGTGCACTTCAGTTCACATAACTACTGTGAAAGACTTACGTCCACACGGCAACAGATGTTTTCAACACGCATGTGTTTTGGCATTTTGTCCACATTCAAAGTTTGTTTTCTGTCCTTAAAAATCAAGATTTTGGAAAACTGCAGTCAGAGTGAAGGTTTTGGAAAACTGTGGCTTCGGTGTATCCATGTGGACGGCGAAGATGGAGCTTTTGGCTTGTTGCCGACAGATGACAACAATTATATGCCGTCCTTTCCACACTAGGTCGGTATAATTTAACGTGTGCGATAGAAAACATGACATCACTGCTTTTAAACATACTAAAATGGCTTTTTCTGTATTCAGTAAAACAGAAATTGTTTTCAAATGCCACCGTGTGGATAAGGATTTTTTTTGTCCGTTTTTGAACATGTCCCTGGTTGTGTGGACATGGCCTTAGTGTGACTTACCCTTCCACGTCGTAGTTCAGTTCAGACGAAACACATTCAGGTAACAACTGGGTAACAATGCAAAGTCTACCTAAAATCTTTTCGGATGTCAAACACACACCGTGTGTGTAAAAAATGTCATTAAAACATTCAAGCTTGCAGTTCCGTATAAACGTCACGATCGCTACCTGCAGGTCAGTGTTTCATGAAAGGGCTTGATGCTGGCACTGCGGTCCCTTCGCACGGGCCCTGGCTCGATGGTGGGCAGTCCTGTGGCGGAGGTGGTGGTCGTCCACGTGGAGGAGATCCTCCTCAGGAGGCCCGGATGGAGACTCCGCCTCAGACGCTGCAGGTGATGTGGAAATGAAAATAAAAGTCAGAAATACAAAAACATTCAACACCCAGAATATTCAGTGAAAAGGTTTGTTTTTAACGGAATTTCTTCAGTTATCCAATATTTGCCAAGTTAGGGCAAAGACATCTTGCTTACCACCTTCTTAATAGGCCCTCTAGACAAAAACTAACACCTCTATGGAGCTTTACACTCGTATTATGTCGTGTTTGTGTATAACAGACATTATAAGTCAAAAGCAAATAGGACGTGTGTGTGTTGCTGTTAATGTATTCCCCAAGGGAGCTGAGAGGCGGGTGGACAGGAAGTGAGATCGGGGGTTCAGAGTTGAGTTTTAGCTTGTTGTGGGTTTATTTGGGATTTTAATACGGGATTATTGAGGCTGCGGTGAGATAATTCGGTCCTGGAATAAAAGACTTTTTTTGTGGCACTCAGGTATGGTGCTTGTGTATTTCTTTGGCACCAGTGTAGAATACTACATGTCATTCACAGCATCTTTGGATGTGTCTCTTGTCTTTTTATGCTGGGAAATGCATGCATAGTCTCGGACCAATAAATCATGTTTTGCATGTTTTCTATAGTTAACAATACAGTCATGCTCCCAAAGCAGCACTTCTTCACGATCAGTCTGCCTCTCTCAGTGTGACCGTTTTCTTCTCCCCGCTCCTTCCCTGGGAATCCCAGTGCTCATGTGACGCCTCCAGTTTGGCAGAGCGGCACTAAAAATGGCAGCCTCTCTCTCCTCTGTCGTCTCCTACCGTCGCTCTTCCAGTCTTCTGCATGATGACCCAGTAAATATCGCCTCCGAATGCTGAATGGGCTCATTCAAAGCAAGGTGTCACACACAATGCTGGTTTTGCTCAATTCTTGAATTCTCCTGAAACAGGAATCCTTGCAAATTCAGCATTTGCGACCCTGCGAATTGGCAGATATTTCATTCAATGATTCAGTTCTGTTATTTTCCATAGAAACCACATCTCATTCACCAAGTCTGTAATAATTTATAAGTCAGGGGTACACAATATCAAAAATATTCAGCATACTGTATACGTATGAGCCCATGATTTGTTTTCTTTATGCTTCACTAATAATGTTTTTGGAGATATCACACTTTGTTCGGCGGTCCTTGAACACACCATAGTCGTGTGCTGCACAGTGAAAGTGAAACCAAAGCTATGTTCACACTGCAGGGTATGCCCAATTCTGTTTTTGTTTCACAATAAGACTTTTTTTGCACAGCAAAACATGCTTTTATTATTAAGAAATATTAAGAAAAGAGCAACCACTGACGCTGGTGAGTAACGTCGAATTTAAACGCTTCCTTGAGCATCTAGGAGCTGGCCATACCACGCCTAGCTGCCACTAGGCGGATGGAAGTACGCAGCACATGCCTTAAGAACTCAACGGGTCGGTTTTGCTCACACCTACAAAATAATCCATAAAACTAGGAATGATTCCTGCTTTTCTAATAAGACACACTGCAAAATAAATAATAAACGTGCTTATGATTAGTGATACACTGTACATGAGTGGATTAGGAGCTTGACTTCTTCGCGCTCCTGTTTGAGCCAAATTATTTACTGTTTGTACGTCTATTTTGACTCTGTTCGGTATTTCTACATCCATTTTCTATGCCGCTTATCCTCATTAGGGTTGCGGGTATGCTGGAGCCTATCCCGGCTGGCTTCGGGCGGGAGGCGGCTACACCCTGGACTGGCCGCCAGCCAATCGCAGGGCAGACAATCATTCACACTCACATTCAGACCTACGGACAATTTTATTACCTCTTATTTCACCGACAAACCGAAAACAGACTAATGTGTATATATATATTTCTTTTAATTTGCTCTACCCAGTGTGGGTACAAGGTATACAGAAAAGTACAATGCAGAGTGTATTCATTTCGTATGGCTCGAAATAAACAAGCCCTCAATCAATATCGGTATCGGAAGTGAAAAAGTTCCGTCAGCAGTCTTGGAGTATAAACCTCCACCCGAGCATTTTCCAGGATTGTCATTCCGTTGTTCCGAACTGATCCGGAGACTTTACCGATCCCCAGCGATTTAGACTTTATAAAAACGACTAGGAACGGAGGGTAGAATTTACCTATAAATAAATAAACACATTTATGATGTAGGCAGGAAAGACAATGAGCTTCCCCTTCTTGAATGACCGGAACTACCCGAGGGGGTACCAGTTGCTCAAACTAATGGGCAAAATGGGGCAAGTTCAAAACCACCCAAAAAGAATCTAAAAGGATTTTATGGAGGGAGCGTTCGCATCGATGACTTTGGTGCAGTTGGCACGGGATTATTTCCAATTGTGATTAATGGCGACCGATACGTTGTGTAGTCTGCCCCTCTGCAACACTCAACAGCATGAGCAGAATAGAAGATAGTTGGATGGATGGCCAAGGTGCGCTTGGAGAGAACTTCAAGTCAACCAAAATGAAATGTATGTAATTTGGGGTGTCAAACAAGAGAAAACCTAAAGGCCAGAAGACAAAAACGTCCCTCCTTCTCCTCTTGTGCAGACAGAGCTGGACACGATGACTCAGTACACCGAGCACATACAATGTGATTGGCTAAGCAGAAGGGCAGCCAGGATGGGTGTCTCCTTCAGCAGACATTAACAAAACCAGTGGTGGCTGCTGGTCAATCAAGGGTGGGTGGCTCATTTTTCCTGGCCTGCATCATAAATATGTTTATTTATTTATATGTAAATTCTACCCTCCGTTCCCAGTCGTTTTACCAAAGACAAAGTCGCTGGGGATCGGTAAAGTCTCCGGATCAGATCAAAACAACGGAAGACCAAAAGTGTTCGGGTGGAGGTTTATACTCCAAGATGGCTGATTCGCTCCTTTCACTGTCAATCAAAAAGGGTTCCCGCCTCAGACCGATCATCATGCAGAAGCAGAGCGTCCGGGCCAGCCCACTGCCCCAACAGACCCCAGAGACGCTGAAGCCCAGCATTTATCCAACGGCCGTCCAGTTTTGCGCAGCGGAACAACCCACTCCGAAAAAATAAATAAATAAATAATCGACCGATTAATCGATTGTGAAAATAATCGTTACTTGCAGTCCCATATAGACCCCCAGAGATACTGAGCATCCGATGGGTTTCACACAGTGTAACAACCCACTTTAAGTTTCCCTATCGGAGTCAGAAGACGCTAAAAAAAAAACCCTATTTCTTGTGGTATTATCATTGAAATACCATTGAAACCACATTGATTTGTGGTTGAAAGCTGAAATGTCTCATGTTCACGTGAATGATGAGGAAGTGCTGCCAGTTACCCGTGATAAGTAGCCGATCGTGCACAAAAGATGAAGGCATTCTAGCGCATATTTAGTCAAGGAAATGTACACACACCACTACATATTTCACCCCTTGAGCCTCCCTTGCCGCCTAAGAGCGATCGCCACTGAGCAAAACTGCGGCGGACTTCCAGCTCCTCCGTCTTTGACGACGCTGCCTCCTCCATGATAGGAGACACACACACCCCGACACGAAGTCTGGCTTCTGCACATCAGTCATGTTGACGCAGCTGCGGCTTTAAAGGGGGAAGGCAGTGGACGTGCTGTATTTTCCTCACTCAGCTCTATAAAAACACTCCCGCTCATTTGGTGCTAAAAGGTCTGAGGGGCGGCGGCACCCATTAGGCTCCAAGACGGGCTAAAAGATTAACATGTGCGTTGAACGATTCGTGCCCTTTCAATCATTTCGACCATAATAGGGTGGACCGCACTTCCATCTAAGGATCATTTTACTACTTTACTACATACTTCCCAAAAACAACTGTAAACTCGGACGGTTGGGTCGAGCGCTCGGCATGATTTGCACCACATGTCACAGCATGAATGTCCCACCTTATGGATGGATGTCTTCTCTCCCTTCTCGGGTCCCTCTTCTGAGTCGGAGCAGACATAGGCGTCGGCGGGGTTAAGCAGGGGAGCAGGGCGTGGCCGGTGCAAGGGCTGGAAGGTGAGCTGGGTGGTTAGCAGGTTGCTGACGGCCCGAAGCGAGGTGCAGGTGTTGGAGGGCAGAGAGGGGTCAGCCAGCAGGTCTGTGATGAGGCCGTGGGCTTCTCCCATCACCGCTATGTCCACCATGACGCTGGTGCCTGATGACTGGAAGGACAAATAACACAATTGCATGTCAACAACGGATCCTGGTACCCCCCGTAATTTGGTTCACGGTAACATCGGCTTCATCGGAGTTGAGTTGCGTCCCCAAACTGTGGGGGGGTGACAAGCGTTTTATGTCCGAAAGGGGGGCGCCGCAAAAAAAGTTTGGGAACCACCGCTCTTGGCAATTGCAATTTCACACTTGTGCTTTCAGTGCACAGCAAATCCTTGCATCGCACAAAATAAAACCCAACTGTAATGTAAAAAACACAACAATTATTCCAACACAACTCCATGAGTGACAGGCAAGTGGCAACAACACAACACTGTGCATGCATTCTATGCATTTTACATTCTGCACATCAACTATAATTAATCTCGAGTATTTTTGGGTGCATGGAACCGATTAATTGGTTTTACATGATTTTTTACGCGAAAAATTGATTCGGTTTTTGCACATTTTGGACATGCCAACCTCACCATGGGTTCCTTGTTGTTATTCCTTTTCCTGTATCCTCAAATGAGAGATGGCAGATACTGTACAACACGATATTTCTTAATATTACCTATACAAAATAAACACGGGAGAGTTATTTTGTGTCACACTGAGACTCAGTCAAGCATCTTTCAGTATTTCATTGTCTAGTTAGCTCGTGGTGAGGAGCTCGGCCATCCGGGAGGAGCTCAGAGTTGAGCCGCTGCTCCTTCACATCGAGAGGAGCCAGTTGAGGTGGCTCGGGCATCTAGTCCGGATGCCTCCCGGGCGCCTCCCTGGTGAGGTGTTTCGGGCATGTCCGGTCGGGAGAAGGCCCCCGGGAAGTCCTAGGACACGCTGGAAGGATTATGTCTCACAGCTGGCCTGGGAACGCCTCGGTGTCCTCCAGGTGGAGCTGGAAGAGGTCGCCGGGGACCGGGAAGTCTGGACTTCCCTACTGAAGCTGCTGCCCCCACGACCCGGACCCGGATAAGCGGAGGAAAATGGATGGAATCATTTTGCTAGCCTCGATACAGTTCCATGTGCAAGCTTGTTTGTCTTCCTCTTCTCTCTTTACAGAACAGGCTGCATGACAAGAGGGTTCACTCTGCATCTGTCTGGGGGTGTTGGTTCTTCGGGGGAATGAACAGAGAGAGTGAATCCTCCTGTCAGTCATTCAGTCTCTTCGTCCCAGTAGGTGGAGGCGGGGCTGCTAGTGAGTGGCCGTGCACAGGTCCGAGTCGGCCTTGTGAGCAAGCAAAGGCAAACACGAATGAAGGCACAAAAGCAATGGTTTCTAAGGCCAACGCCACAGCCCCGGTGTGGGAATGACTTTGTTTCACAGGATTTCTTGGAAAACGGATTGTTTTTTGTACAATTGGGACCCTGTGGCACCCCTGTATTGACGACAGGTACGATATTTCTAAATATTACCCATATGGAGACACAAATGTGAAGGGAGCCTTATTCATTCAAAGTTTCACACTGAGACTCAGCCAAGCTTCTTCCAGTATTTTATCGTCCAGTTAGATGCAAATGCATGCGCACACGTACGCACGTAAACACACTCGTGCATCAAAGGCTTCGTTCGAGCCCTTATATGGCTTCCTGCAGAGTAGGGGATGCCAGAAAATGGTGATATACAAGGAGTAGTACTTCACAGTAGTCTGGGTCGACACGCTTGTGGATTTTAGCCCAAACAAAATCAGGCTGAAACGTGTTCTGCACATCTGCGCTGTGATGCTTAATGAACGAGCTCATTAGCAGCGTCGGAGCAAAAACGCCTTCATTTCATCCCTCCGGTACGGTTGGCGTCTTCACTGCCTGCCGAGGGCACCGCAGCCCGGGCAGCGTCGGGGGTCGCGTGAGCCGCTCCTTGTTTTCACAGACCAGGAGTGAAAAGTTCACAAGCTCCTCTTGAGTGGGCTCAGGCCAATCTCGGTGAATAAGATCCACCGGAGGCACCGCTTCTCGTTTTGCACGGACAATGTTATCAGATTTCCCCCCCCCCCGGCCCCCCGGGCGTCACGTACCCCTCTGCGCCAGCTGCTGTAGACACCCCCTCCGAAAAAACCAGCATGTTTATGCTGGCTTGAATATCCCGGAGCTGGCCCGAATGCAACACATGTGTGTGAGTACCCTCCATTCAGCCCCAACATGTGGGAACATTTCACATTTTATTTTCCTTACTCATATCTGATAGCTCGGTGCACTTATGAATGTTCCCGGCTAGTCCGCAGTACAGAAAGCCGCGTGTTCATCGAGGAGGTCAGTCGTCTTCCACACGTCCAACATATACTCTCCTCACCTTCTAGCTCGCGTTGCGGCATGCCGGCCACACTCCATGTACGCAGGACATTTCAAGGTCGATTTAACAGTTTGCTAAGGGGGACAACATCTGGTTGCACAAAGACAGCAATGACCCCTCTCCAATCTCTAAACACACGTGTGAGCATACAAACACCCTTACACGCACCGCACCATCTGGATCATCTGCAAACAAATACACGCCTTAAGAGTCATACAATGTAGAGTTCAGCTCGCGCGGGATGTCTGCAAATTTCACAAGGCTTCATCTAACTGGAAAAGACGCGACCCGGCTTTGCCAGTGATGGAGCTTTATTAGCTCAATGTGCATGTTTTGGGGAGGAAACCCACGCGGGCCCGGGGGGAACATGCAAACTCCGCACAGAGATTTGAAACCGGATCTCCTGACTGTCAGGAGCAAAAGCATTCGGGCTATTAGGTGGTATTTATGACGTTCCCTTAATGCACCACCACAATGGTGGATTTAAAGGGAGAACTAAAGAGAGTGATCCCAAAAGACCCTTGTCAGAGTGCATTTTCTTCCGCTTATCCTGATCCCAGACCACCTTTTCCAGTTCCACAGGCAGTACCACAAGGCATTCCCAGGCCAGCTGTGAAACATAATCCCTCCAAGGTGTCCTAGGTCTGTCCCTGGGCCTCCTCCCAGCTGGGCACGCCCGGAACACCTCACCAGGGAGGCATCCGAGTGGAGGTATTCGGACTAGATGCCTGGGTCACCTCAACGGGTTCCTCTCCATCTACTCTGAGCTCCTCCCGGATGATCTCTTAAGGTGAGTCCAGCCACCCTACAGAGGAAACTCGTTTCGACCGCTTGTATCGGCTATCTCGTTCCGACCCAAAGCTCACGACCATAGGTGAGGGTGGGAACAGAGAGCGACCGGTAAATTGAGAGCTTTCTCTTCACCACAACGGTCTGGTACGCCACTCCAATCCGCCTGTCGATCTCAAGCTCCGGACTGACGAACGAGACCCCGAGATACGGGAACTCCTCCACCTCCACCACATCGAAGGCCTGTACAAGAAAGCCTTCTTATCAGCGCCAGTAGAACCAACACCTACCGACCACCAAAACATCACCGCCTATAAAAGCCCCGCTCCCTGACTGATCAGCTGGAAATGACGTCACTGCACAAAGTTCATCCTTTTGTGTTTTGTGTTTGCTTTCCTCCTCTCTCTTTACCAAACAGGCTGCATGACTGGAGGGTTCACTCTGCAGGACCAGAGCGAGTGAACCCTCCTGTCAGTCGTTCAGTCTCTTTGTCCCAGTGGGTGGAGGCGGGACGCGATGGTTTCTAAGGCCAATGTCACAGCCTCAGTGCGGGAATATTTTGTTTTTTAACGGACATGGTGAGCGCATGAACACGACCAATATGTTGCATTTGTTTGAAAGTAGTGACGACAACGAAGGAGAATGCGACCGACTTGCATGCAAACCTGAAACACAACCATCCTGTCCAAAAAAACTATTACAAAATAAATATAAATAACCAAACCAGCAAAATATGAGGGGCACACTCACAAACTGCTTTGTGTGCTACGTGTTAAGCCTTCCCGTTTGTAGATTGCATGTTCTTCCCGTGCACGGGTGGGTTTTCTCCGAGTGCTCCGGTTTCCTCCCACATTCCAAAAACATGCATGTTAGGTTAACTGGCGACTCTAAATTGCCCATTGGTGGGGATGTTGGTTTGTCTGCCATGCGATTGGCTGTGGCCCCGCTGGGGTTCCAGCATTCCCCCGCGACCCTAATGAGGATGAAGTGACATAACAAATGGTTTTGTGCGTCATTTTATTTATTGTTTTTATTGTTGTGTGTGTTTTTTATAGTTTTTCTTCTTAACAGAAACTGTTTTTGTTTTTTGTACTGTTTTGGGTTATGATTGTGATTTTTATTTAAGTGTAGTTTTTGCTAAAAGAGACCAAGAGTCCATTTTTTGGGGGGGTTTTTGTCTTTCTTTTTTTGTTCAATTTGCTACGTCGTTGTTTGATTTGAAAGCCCTTGACACACCATTTGTAAGGTTTAATACTCTTGAGAAATGTGATTTCAGGTTTTTTGAGATGATGTACGCACATTGTTATGCCAAATATCTAAAGATTACATTAATGAAAAAATAGTAAAAAAAAAACAATGTTGACTATAATACCGTTTGTTTGTGGCTCAATTGTCGTCCAGCAGAATTCGTTATCGTCATCGTTCATTGACGGTGGCGATCATGAGAATTAAGAGCATTTTCAGAAAACCGGACCGCAGAGGCTATAAAAGTGGGGCGGGGCTTCATTTCGATTGCCGCATAATTGCCAAAACCCGCCATAAAAATGAAGTATTTCTTCTTTCTAGGCTTTCGGTCATTGTAGAAAAATCAGAATGTACTGTCAACTCTGCAGGACTGTACGTTGTAGAACGTGGGAAGGATGTGGGTCAGTATGGACTTTGCTGGTAACACCCACAATCGTTTTCTCATCAGACATGGTCAGCAGTGGGACTCTTCCCATAGAGAGCTGTGGTTTCTGACAAAAAGTACAATCTGATTGGCACACTATGCCGTTTTAATTGGATTCTCCAAAGTATTCTGCTAAACAGAAGCACGTTTGACTGATGGTAGCCCACAAGCGTACTCCATAATCCCGTTAGTCCATTTGGTGGCGGAAAAGGATCACCGCGATATTTGCTTTTGTTGACATGTAACATTTAAACCATGAACAAGTATCAATAAACAATTTTATGATCAGCTCACGGCCAAGGAAAACATGAGGCGCCGCCGCATGGACATTCTGTTATGACATGGATGAGGGATGGCGGCGTGCGCGATGAAGATGGGCCGTGTGAAGTCGTTGGGGAAGAACGATAGGCGTGCAGTGGATGAACGCCCACACAAGGGCCCGTGTAAACCGGAGAGCAGGCCAGTCAAAACACATCAGCAGTCCCTTCTGAATCCGTGTTAGGGAGCTCTGCGCACTTGTGTCGGCCCAGTTACCCCAGTTAGGTCTTAGAACACAAATGGGGACTGAAATAAGCAATGGGGGGAGATGATTTGTTCACATTAAAGGCTAGAAAGAGGGGTTTTGTTGTTGAAATGAATTGAAAACGTAATTTTGGTGTGCAAAGACTCGCTCGAGACCTCTGTGCTCTGGTGGAAGAACACGCCTGGCATGCAGCACTGAAGTCAACTTGTTGGACTTGATGATGTGGCAGAAAAGGAAAGTCGTCACCATGGAAGGAAAAATGGACAGCACAGAGAGGAAACACTCCACCATCAAAATCGGCTGCCCTTTCGGTCCCAACCGCTCAACTGTCACGTTCATCACTAGAGGGGACCTATTATACTCCTTTTGGGGCCTTTGTATTGAGTTACGTACGCCTATAGACGCAATAACTCGCACAGAATGCTTTCGAGATCTTCCAGACTCTGCGTCTTCTCCTGCAGTGTTTCCTTGGGTTTCTTGACTCCCGCCCCGCTCTGGGATTTACTCCACATCCACCCATCCATCCATTTTCTATACTGCTTATCCCCTGTCTGCTGAAAAGGGTCTGTTTTTGTTTTGTATAAATACAAAATTTAATTACCTTTCTGAGCTGCTCATTGAGGTTCAAAAAAACACATTTAAATAATAAACATATCATGTCATGTATGCACATAATTTGGTAATAAATTCAAGACAAAAAATCAGAGGAGATACTTGGGAGCCAAAAGAACCAGCTCTCTAAAAAGAGTCTACCGACTTGGATGGGGAAGCGTAGAATGGGTCCACTGCGTGAAACTGGACGGCCATTGGATAAATGCTGGATTTTGTCCTGCCCTTGGGGCGCTCAGAATCTCTGGGGGTCTATGGGCGAGTGGGCTTGCCCGGACTCTGGGCTTCTGCATGACGACTGGGTGATCTGTCTGAGGTGAAAATCCCTTTTTGACTGACCGTGAAATGAGCGAATCAGCAATCTGGAAGTATAAACCTCCACCCGAGCATTTTCCAAGTTTTTCATTCCGTTGTTCTGAACTGATCCGCAGACTTTACCGATCCCCGTCAACTTTGTCTTTGGTAAAAACGACCGGGAAAGGAGGGTAAACTTTACATATGAATGCACTGAACGGGAGGTCGTGTTTGAATTCTGCATATCTGCACAGTACCTCTAATGCTGTTGTACTTCCGTAGTGTGCAACATAAACAACATAAACGGACCCATTTTGAACAGAAATGACCCGTCTGGTTTCCAAATTCTATGTCGACAAAAGTCATCCATGTACTACGTCGACATCGACTGCTACGGGTAAACACGGTGGACCCGGACTTGGTGAGTTGGTTTCCATATGTGGACTTAAACAGGTTCAGCTGTACAACCAGTTCATGTTTCCATCAGGCATTGTGGGAAAAAGACAAACAGAGAGGTTGCATATTTGCAGTTTCTCATCTGAGCTTCTTTGTGCACTTTGAACCCCGGGGCCCCTTCAGGCGGTCCTCAGAGCCTGCTTCAAAACGAGAATGATATTGTTGCAAATTGCGCAATGGCGAGAAAATAATGTAGCCCTGGGGGGAGGTAAATGCTGGTACAAATGGACTCGGGGGCCTACTGGATAGAAAGTGAGGTATTTGATCTTCTCAGTAAACACATTTTAGTCGCAGAAGCAACGGTTGGAGAAACGCATACCGCATGAATCTGGAGCGAAAATACAGTATGCTGGGCTGGAAAGAACCCTAGAAGAAAAACCACAACAACAACAAAACACTAAAGTCTCACATTTTTTCTCTATTCTTCCTTCGGGAGCAGCGCCTGTTCGTATGCCGACCCTGAATAGATTAGCTGAAGAGTTCTCCACTCAGAATAACAAAGCAGTGATACAGTGTGAATCATAGCAGAGGACTAACACGAAACTCCCCCAGGACTTCCCTCGCTCCTGGCCAGAATCCTCCGGCCAGAACTACACCCAGCACTTGTCTTTCCCAAACAACCCCCAAAACCCAAGTCCCTTTTGAGCGCTTCAGAAGCTACAGCAAATTACCCAACCTCTGCAGCCTGGACACAACTTATTGCATGCTTTATTCAAGAACAGGACATGTAAGGGGGCGTGACGTTTGGCATATTTCAACGTGTTTGCTTGTGTCAAAGTGGAAACTATCAGTGAAAAAGACAAAGAAACAGGATGAACTCATTCCAACCGACGCACGGGGGTGAACCTAAATAACAATTATTGCTGGATGATATTGTACTTCTGGTCAACAGTCCACGGCAATGGAGAGTGTGGAAAAAGAGGTGAAGGAGGGTGTGCAGGCAGGCTGGAATGGGTGGGGAAAGGTGTCGGGTGTGATAGAAGAGCTTCAGCTAAAAGGAAAGGAAAGGTGCACAAAGCTGTGGGGACACCAGCCATGTTGTCTGGTCTAGAGACGGTGCTGCCGAGCTGGAGGAAGCAGAGATGTAGATGCTGAGGTTCTCTTTGGGTGTGACCAGGATGGACAGGATCAGGAAGGAGCACATCAGAGGATTTTGGAGATAAAAGAGGAGAGATAGTGAATATATTGGAAGAACTTCCAGCCAGGAGGCCTTGAGGAAGACCAAAGAGGATGTAGTGAAAAAGGACATGAAGGTAGTTGTTGTGAGAGAAGAGGATGCAGAAGACCGGGTTGGATGGAGGCAATTGATTCGCTGTGGAGACCCCTGAAGGGATAAGCCCAAAGGAAAAGAAGCAGAAGAAGAAGGTGGATAATTTAGTAATTTATGTGTCACATATGCACTCAAAAATCTTGCGTTAGCTATGACGATAACTTCCATTGAACACTCCAAAAAGCAAATACAAGAAGCTTTGTAAAGTGTGTCAGTACAAGGTTCTGCAAGGACTAACACTTCAGCACACCAAATGGCAGCTAAAAGTGAGATACAAATAAAAGCAATATGTTTATGATACTAAAAGATATTCATATCACGGGTCCCCACCCAGTGCGTTCAAAAGCTACGACCAAAAAAAGAACTTATCGTGAATGCCTGTGACGTTTGGAAAAAAGGGTGTTTATTTTATTCAAAGCATGTGCACGTTCCCTTTTACAACATTTGGCGGTCATGTACGCACGCTCTTAAATTATTAATATGTCAGTTTTATTCTCTTTGGTTAACTTTTGAACCGGGGGTGTCCTCATCAAACGCTGCTATCGGAAAGAACGAGCAAAGTGATCCCTCAATTTCACTCGGTCAGGTTTTTTTGGAAAATACACGAATAAATCCTGCTGTTTTGGGGTTGAACACTACCTATTATTGGTCAAAATGCATATTTCAGCAAATGTCAAGTATTCTTTTCCAAATGAAGTATTTTCAGGTGTACAAATGCAAATATAAAGCATGGTAAAGATGCTGATATGTAGTATTCCACACTGGTCACTAGGTGTCAGTCAAGTTACTGTAATGTTCGGTGAGACACACAAGCGCCAGACTTGATCGCCGGAACAGCAGCCTTGTTTTGCAGCTTTGAATTACGTTGCTAACAAGCACAACAATCCCTGATAAAATCCCCTAATACAAAACTAGGGTTACTTTTGCGGTCGTAACCCCTGACGTAATTTCCTATGCTCCCCTGCTAGTATGTCGACTATATTGGGCAATAAACGTGACTGTAGGGAAGTTATTTTCCCTATATGATGTATGATGATGTTTAGACGGCTCTAATAATGTTAAAAAACATATTTAGAGGGTCCTAAACAGGTTTCTGTTGTCAAACTACAAAAATATTCATTTTTTTAAGTACTTTGCTTATCAGTGACTTAAGAGTCACTAATAAAAACAACCCCCCCGAATGTACTGACCATTTACCTTACATTTAAAAATAACCGTAATTAGCACGACACGTGACGTCGCAGATAAAAATTGCGAATGGAGGAAGTGACGTAGGTCTCGTGAATGCATAGAACTCATACCGATTCCGAGGGGTTCAAAGCATAGCGTGGCTCGAGGAACTACACAAGTTGGGTGAATCTGGCGTCTTGCTTCAAGCTGGGCATCAGTAAAGTCTCCGGATCAGTTCAGAACAAGAGAATGAAAATCTTGAAAATTGCTCGGGTGGAGGTTTATACTTCAAGATCTCTGATTCGCTCATTTTACTGTCAATCAAAAAGGGATTCCACCTCAGACTGATCATCCAATCATCATGCAGCTGAGCGTCCAGACTAGAGCTGCAACGGTGAATGGATTATTAATCGACGATCCAAATAATCAGCAACTATTTTGGTAATCGATTAATCGTTGCATTAAAAAATTTATCATAAATATCCTGAATTTAGCCACTCAAACGTAACTATTTTTTAATTTCCTTAGTCATTCATGAGAGCAGACATATTATCTTTGTGTTTCAGGCAAACAAGATACTTCACATACCTCACATTGGACCTTAGAAAAGAACTGTCAGCATTTTAGCCTCTTTTTGATATCTTGCAAAGCAAACCGCTGCACAGATGTGTGTAAAAGCATTCCCACGCAAAGTAAATCCCACACTTGTGCTTAGAAGAATGCCTACAGATCCGCACTCTCTCCATTAACTCTTACCATGCGTACACACAAACCCTACTGGTAGAACAGTGAAACCGCCATTAGCTACGGCTGAGCCTGTCTGGCTTCGTGCGCCACAAACAAGCCACGCCCCCGTCCCCCCAGAGAAGTGGAGCCACTTTGTTGTGATTTTTGTAGGGGGAAAGTCCATGCATGCATTCTTAAAGGGATTACTGCAAAGAGGGGCAAAAAAAAATGTCTTTTAAAAAATCCGAATCATTGATTAATTGAAAAAATAATCGACCGATTAATCGATTGCGAAAATAATCGTCACTTGCAGCCCTAGTCTAGTATAGACACCCGGAGATACCGAGCATCCGATGGGTTTCACACAGTGTAACAACCCACTCTAAGCTTCCCGATCGAAGTCAGAAGACACCCAAAAAAAGAACCCCATCTCTGGTGGTATTACCATGGAAATACCATTGAAACCACTTTGATTTGTAAATTTGAAATGTCTCAGTGTTCACACGAATGATACGGAAGCGGTTACTTGTGATAAGTAGCAGAACAAAAGATGATGGTATTCTAAAGCATATTTAATTTAGTCAAGGAAATGTACACACAGCACCGGCCGAGCTTCCCTTACAGTCGCCACGGGGGATAGCTACCGACAATACTTTTTCAAGCCAATATCGGGCCGACGTGCCTCGTTGTATGCTCTTAAATCCGTGCTGAGAGCATGTAGTAACGGGTACGTTCATCATAACCTGCCGCCTTTTGGTCCTTTTAAGCATTACCGGGACTGACGGGAGCTGGCTTGTAGCTCGATAAGCGGGCGGGGGAACTTTTTGAATCGCGGGCCACGTTGGGTTAAAAAAATTGGCCGTCTATATACAAGCGGCATCAAACAAAACGGCATACTTGCTCACGGTGCAAGGAAACAAAAAGACAACACTTTCACGACAAGTTAACGCATCACATGATAAACCACTAAGCGCCTAACACAACACCAACCTAAAACTCTTATTTCCAAATGCCTGCAAGGCATGCTGGGTAGTATGGTGTCAACAACATGAACAATAAAACCTTGGATATGAAGACTTGAACTCCTCCTTGTTTACTTGTCCTCCTCAACATTTTTAAAGTACAGCAAAATGTTGTGAGAAAGAGTACCACAAGCTACCCAGCATGCCTTGCGGCGGGAGTGTATGTTTTTTAAACATGGGTATTAGGCAGCTGCATGGTTACTTTGTGTTGACGGGTTGTGTTTGGATCGATTTTTGTGCAAGCCACAGATGCCAGTCATGTTGCCGGCCACAGATTGGATGTCAAAGGTTAAAGAAAAAAGGAATGTGCCGGAAATGGAATGGCCGGCAGTTCGCCCATCCCTGAGCTAGATGGTGTGGTGTGGCAAAGTGTCGGTGCGCCATTCAGGCGGTGCAATTGGCGTAGCAATAAGAGCGGTTAATATGCATGTGACATTAAATGTACATGTACGCCAATTATAAGCAGAATATGAGATTCCCGCCACATGCATCTTAGCTCCGTTGTATCGCTTTTGATATCTGTAGAAAGCACAGAAAAGAGGGGGGCATAGGTGTTCCTAGCTCACAAAGCCCAAGAAAAGTACAGTTTTCCTTAAACGATATCGAAAATGACCCAATTGAATTTAAAAATCCTCCCGCTTCTTCCCAGGAATGGTTTATTCCCAGGAATGGATTTTCATGGGAAGAAATGTCCTGAAAAGTGTCCCCGTGTCGCCCGTGGTCCCCTACAAGATCTCTTTTGAGTAAGACCTGTCTTTAAGGACTTCTTTCCATACGTCCTGTAACTTCAACATCAACTCCGAAGCTCAAACACCCGCCGCCGGCTTTTGGGCGGGAGTTCAAAAATGTGGTTGGGAAAATGAGGCTGCTAATGTGTGCAGCGTGTTGGTGAATGTGACACGGTGGAAATCAGTCCAGCCCTGGTGTGCCGCTCAAGAGGCGAGCGTGTGATTTCGGCACGCGAGGAGGTGTCGTGGCACGGGGAGGGGGGGACTCTAGCAGCCTCCGTGGGCCAAGAGAGCCGAGCCAAGGCCTGCAGATGGAAACGCACGCCAACACAAGCGTCGCCTTCTCAAACGTCACTGTTTCAGGATCCTGCTGATGGACGCGAGCTCCAAAACGACCGCTCATTAAGAGGATGCGTCAATCAGAACCGGGCCAGAAGGGACGGATCACGCTGTCAGCCTGATAATGGCGTCCAAGGAGTGGAAGCAGGAAATTAGGCAGCGCGTTGATTGATTTCGAGTCCTAGCAGAGTTGAGATCCCACGCCATTAAAGAAGAATTAATATGCCCTCCCACAATTATTATTGCTATCTAATCTCGCGCTGCCGCCGTTGCCTCTATTTATTTTAGGAGCCTGTCCTTCTGATAGCACACGTGCAGCCAACCTCCAAGGGCATTGTTTGTCCTCCATGGAGCCCACAGAGCTGCCCTGCGGCTCAGCGGCAGCTCAATACATCGACGCCCAAACACTCACTCAGCTCCGTAACGTCAAAGTTGTGACCCGTCTTTCTGGTTGTCCTCCACAAGCCTCGTCTCCTTGCCAAGAACCGGTCCGGCTTCAATTCCCATGCCAGCAGTGGGCCCAGACTGCACCCGTCTTTACTAAAGACGTACGGGGGGTCCTGTTATTCCTGGGTCGCATGGCTCGGGTGGTAAGAATAGTCATCTCCCAACCGGAAGGTTGCTGGTTCGATCCTCCGTTTGGCAGGAGGCTCCACTGATGCTGCGTCACCAGTGGTCAAAACACTGTGAGTACCTTAAAGCGCTGCAAGTGAAAGAGCATTTTTTTAACACATTTCCATTTCTCATTTAGAATCACTTCCTTCAGGGAAAAACGCGCCTCGGAAGTCGAATAAAGTGCGGTACCGTGAGATGTCAGCATACTCAATGGAGTCAGTCGGACTGTTTGTTTGAAAAAACACTTTTTTTCAAAAGAAACAACCTCTACCAGGAGTGTGGAAATTGGAAAAAAGGATCCTGCCGTAGAGTGCCGCTTTTCGCAAGGATCACGGTCCGGGACCGTGAGCGAAAAATGCCCAGTAATGAATGCGGCCATAATAATGTCTATTTTTGACACACGGTTCGCTCTCGCCTCTCCAAACACTCCTGCGAGCTTGATGTTGACATCCGGAAGGACAAGATGGCGGGTACAAGCGGCCGAAATGGGTTTTCTCCGCAGGGGGGCTGGGTTCTCCCTTAGAGATAGGGTGAGAAGCACTGTCATCCGGGAGAGACTCGGAGTAGAACCGCTGCTCCTCCGCATTCGGAGGAGCCAGATGAGGTGGCTCGGGCATCTGGTGTTCAGGGCAAGTCCGACCGGTGGGAGGCCCCGGGGAAGACCCAGGACACATTGGAGAGACTGTGTCTCTCAGCTGGCCAGGGAACGCCTCGGGATCCGCCGGGAAGAGCTGGATGAAGTGGCCGAGGAGAGGGAGCTCCGGGCTTCCATGCTGCCCCCGCGACCCGACCTTGGATGAGCGGAAGAAAATGGATGGATGGTTTCAGGCCCAGAACCATCCTCAACATGCCTCACACGTTAAAAACATACTTCGGGTATGAAATGCGTTGGCACTCCCCGCTAATGAATGATAATGCAAGAGGATTGAGGAAGAGACGGCATCAGAGGCACGGTGCAGCCTTTGGCCTGCTGGTCAGGCTAGCCCCGGAGCAGGGGTTGGCAACCTTTTTGGCTAAGAGAGCCATGAAAGCCACATATGTGAGCACGTTTAGGCAAGCAAAACGTTTTGGAATGTAAGAAGTCTTGGAATGTATTCTTTTTCCCAAGCTAACCAGTAAGAAATCATTCTTACCAATAATGCGACTGGTGGTGCTGCACGGTTTTGCACCGTATCCTTCTTTTTTCCATCTTCTTTGTCAATTCGATCAAAGGAGGGACGTTTACTTCTTGACATCTCAATGACCCGCCTAGTAGGCTACTGCAATGTTCAGTGATAATCAAGCTTTGGTGTCTGACGCGGGAAACGTGGAAAGGGCAGCCGACGGTGAAAACGGATGAATTCATTCATTCATTTTCTATGCCGCTTATCCTCATTAGGGTGGCGGGGATGCTGGAGCCTATCCCAGCTGGCTTTGGGCGAGAGGCGGGGTACACCCTGGACCGGTCGCCAGCCAATCGCAGGGCACATATAGACAAACATTCACACTCTAATGGACAATTTAGAGCGGCCAATGAAGCTAACATGCATGTTTTTGGAATGTGGGAGGAAAGCGGAGTACCCGGAGAAAACCCACACACGCACGGGGAGAACATGCAAACTCCACACAGAGATGCCCAACGGAGATTTGAACCCAGGTCTTCCAGATCTTCTGACTGTGTGGCCCTGAATGGATTTAAATGCATAAAATACTTAATATGTTAAACCGTATTTTTAACACTGTAATTTCTCCAATGGTTTACTTTTGATTTATCAGCTGCTTAAACGTGTTCTACATTTAAAAACACGCGCACAGTAAACACACGCTTGTTGAGGCAGCCCGTCCGTTTCGTTCGACATATTTTGAATCAAAATAGTCGTCAGGACAAAAGGACATGTTGCTGCTGGATGTTCACAGGGTTGGAGTGATACTGGAAGTTTCTTCTCTTTTCCCAAAAGACTGCACTGAACAGAGCAAACACAGAGAACAAGGAGAGACAAATGGACGCCCGCCTTGCGTTCTGTTCTTTGTACTGAAGACCGCGATTAAGGAACACACTTACAAGAAGTGTTTGGCGTAAAATCTCGGTATAAACGCAGTTTGGATGCTAGGATGCTATTCCTGATTCTATGCTACAAGGGAAAAAGAAGAAGAATGATGTCACAGAACAGACTATGTGGTGTCTTATTTCCATATTGTACTCTAAACACTATGCCACCATACGCATTATACAAGTTATATAAACACCTTTTCACAGCTCTGTGTTGTGAATTAGCTCAGATATCCGATAACTTTGAAAAACTATCCAATGAGGCCAAACTAGTGCTGCACACCTTCCCTCAGCTCACTTGTAAACAATCATGGCGTCCACCGTGTGGGGCTTTTGTGCTGCATAAGCCACCTGCAACGCGCTATGGCGGTTGTTTGGAAAGCCTACAAAGACGACAAATCATTACACCGATTCTAGAGTCTGTTGGGGCCCCTTTGCACAGCGCCACTGCTGTAGAAGGGCCCCCAACTGGGCTGCCTGAATATGTCAGAGCTCCTCCAATCAGGTTGCATGTTGTGTGTTGATGCTTTTTATTCTTTTGAAAACTTTGCAACTTTACCTTTTGTGAGATTAAAAGAAGATTCCTAGAAAAACAAATGTCAAATGACCTAAATAATTAATTATTATATTATTTTATGAAATAATAATAATAATAGTTATAGCTATATAATAATTATTATTAATTATTATTAATCATAACTGAATATATTGTTGTTGTGTTTTCCTCATCTCAGGCAGGAAGAGGGTTCACTCTGTGCATTGGTTTCAGCACCTTGGCGTGTTTGTTCTATTGAACAACGGCATGAATGGAGTGAGCGCTTTTGTCAGTCATACTCTACAGTCTCTTTGTCCGGGTGGGTGGGAGGCGGGGCTGCTTGCATACACACAGAATGCAGAAGAGTGTAACATTGTAGAATTTATATTAGTAGATTTTTTCTATATTTTTTTCATTGTACTTTTTTAAAAAGTAATGTTCAAATCTCATTTGAGTGTTTCACGTGTTCTGCCCACCTGTGAACCTCGGGAGCCCCTCTTGTGGTCCCAGTCTGGGCGGGGCAGCATCTGTGAGACAACAAAGACGGATGTATTGTCAATCCCCCGAAAAGCAAGAACAGGAGCGGCACCTGCACAACCTTATGAGAAGTTTGCTTTACTCTATTTGGAAGTTTTGCACAGTTCAACATGCCCGACAGGAGTAGGCAGACCAATTCAATCCTACCCTTCCTGTCTCAGGGATTACCGAGCAGGGGTAGGGAAGCCATGGCTCGGGGGCCAGATGTGACCACGCTCAGATGCTTCTAAACATCGTAACATTTATTTATTTTAATCCATTTTTTTCTTAAAATATATGTAGTGCAGTCTGAGTGATTCATTTGCCCGCAGCAAAATTTAAAAACAAATTTAACAAAAAAAGGAAGCAACAAAAATTGAAAAATGAGCAGTAATTAAAAAAAAAAAAAAGTTGCACGCCCAACCAAAAAAAAAAAGTGGTCATTTTTGGAAAATTTGTTTGTGGAGTAGGTTATAATATGTAACATATTAATAATAGAATTATGTGAAAAGTTGAAAAAATGTCATTGTCATTTTTATTTTTTAAATGTTGCAATATTGAAAACAAACAAACTAACATCACATTTGAATTTTTGGAATATTAGGTTGGGGAAAAATTTATTTTGGAATAAAGTTAAAATACTGTGAGAAAAAAGTCATAATATTACACATATTTAATATTTATATAATTGTAATGTTTTTTTCTGACATTTTAAAGTTAAAATAACTAATAATAACAATAAATAAAAATAACATTCCAAAAACTTCAGCACTTTCATCCATCCAATTGAGAGACTTAAAAATGCACTTTTTGAAAGTAGGATGCGGCTTTCGCGGACGTACATTTGAGAATATGTGTCGTTCATGGCTCTCTTAGGCCAAAAGGTCCCCGACCCCTGCAATCGCGTTGGAACGCAACAGAAACATAAATACATAAAGTACACATTTTCCACACTTAGAGCATGTGGCTCGTCCCATGCGGCTTAACGAGGCCGTCACATACCAGACTGGGGTGCTGTTCCACACCACCGCAAACGGGTCCACGGTAGCGTTCCTAAATGCAAAAATGTGCTTTTATCGTTTTTCCTTCACTTCCCACTAAGCGCGCTCATCTAATGCAATTTCCCAGTCAGGTTGCCCAGTGGCTGCCTAAGGGTCTGGTGCAGGCGGACGATCTGATTACCGGCCGCTGTGGCCTTGCAAACTCCCTTTTCGCCCCCGCCCGGACGCACGACATCTTGCGTCAGTGCGGGCTCTTCGGCCCGAAGCAGCCTTGACAAACCCGGCACGTCACCGTGACAAATCACGGCCGCACACACCACCGGAGGCGAGCGGCTCGCTCTCAGCGGCAAACGGATCATTCGGGTGTAACTGAACGGGTCGGCGGCGCTTATTGAGTTGGGTCGTGCCGCGGGCCAAAACACGACAAGAGTCGAGGATTTGCCTGCAAGGAGTTTATAGTGACGCCGGTGTGGTTTTGTGGCGCTGTACAGCGCACGGTTGCAACCGGACTTGAACGTAAAAGACCACAGATGACATGCTTGACAAGTGTTTTAAATTCCGGTGTATAAACGGCACGGGCGTAAGAAAGCTAAAATCCTGCATACCGGGAGATAACAACAAAAGAAAAGTCATCATCAGCGTCCTTTCGGGAACTAAGACCACTAAAGGCTTCCTTTTCCGTGTCAGAATTCAACAGCGTCCTAACTCCTTCGTCACGCACGTCGTCGGTCTCACTTTTTCTGTGTGCTCTCCGCGTGTTTCCCTGTCTTGACAGCCAAATCCAGTGCCATCCGTCTTCTATGCCGCTTAGCTTGAAAATCCACCGCCTTTAAGTTGAAAGCGGCATCATATCCATTTGTTTGTGTGTTCTCTATGATGGAAACCTGCGACTACATTCCGGTACTGTAGGTGGCGGCATGCACCTACAAGTTGGCTGCAACCCGCCGTTAACAACAGAAGAAGAAGGTCTACATCCGGTCACCTCTTTTTCGGCCTCAGTGTTAGTTGGATTGACAGATACTTTATTCATCTCCAAGAGAACCTTAGATCAGAATTTAGCCACATATTAGCCACAGGGTGCAAAGTTTGAGAAAAAAGTGTTGACGTTATGGTCTTTTTCTTTTACTTCACATATTTCCATAGTAACGTGTATTGAAAAATATGCAAGAAGAAAAGTGTTGAAAAATTCTGCCGGTAAAACCAACAGCAATGACAGTTTTTAACAAGTACAGTGGATCCGCACACATTCATTCCTAATGATTCATTCCTGAAGATTCATTCCTGAAGATTCATTCCTAATGATTCATTCCTAATGATTCATTCCTGAAGATTCATTCCTAATGATTCATTCCTGAAGATTCATTCCTAATGATTCATTCCTAATGATTCATTCCTAATGATTCATTTCTGAAGATTCATTCCTAATGATTCATTCCTAATGATTCATTCCTAATGATTCATTCCTAATGATTCATTTCTGAAGATTCATTCCTAAGGATTCATTCCTAATGATTCATTCCTAATGATTCATTCCTAATGATTTATGTTTAAAATGTGACAATGCAGGTAAGTACCAAAGCACCTAACGTGTTTATGTCCTTACGCTTGAGTGATCATTTCACGGCAAGCGTTGAGATTTCCCACTTTCTTCGGGGTCCTTGAATGCTGTGAGATGCAAAAGTTTGTTTGCATCGTATGCGCGTAACGAGGAAATATGTTTTCAACAAACTGTGTGTCCCTTTTGGAGGAGAGTCTGTACTTTTTCAGCAGAACAAAACAATATTAGTGCATTTTGTGGTGCAGTATACGTTTTAATCAGTGGAATTTACAGTTTATTATGTATTCGTGCAAATATGTCAAAAATCGTTAACAGCATAAAGCAGGATTACAACAACATCATTTTCATGGAACATGTCCGACATCTCCATGAGGTTTGCTTTTTTGCCGTTCGCATTTATTTATAATTATTTTTTATACTTTTAGAGTTTGATTTCCAATAGAGTAATTAAACAGTTGTTTGAAAAATTATATAATATGGTAAAAATGTATGAAAGTAAATGCCTTTGCCAGTTCTTTGAACGGATTACTTCCACATTTATTTAAGGCCAGCGACTGCATGCGCCTGCTGGCTTCTGATAGTTTGACATTTAAGACCAGTGCTGAATTTAGGGGACGGAAAAATGCAATTTGAGAGGTATGTCCTTTTATTAAGACGTGACGTCAGCCCACATTCTCCCGATGGCGGATAATCCCTGACATATTCTTATCCACGTCTTTTAGGGGTGTCCGATATTTGCTTTTTTGTCATATCTTACATGCCGATACTGTCCAACTCTCCATTTTCCGGATCCGGTATTAAGTGGTAACCGATACGTGTAACAATTATCATCTGGTGTGAAGCTAATGGATTCATTCATTCATTCATTCATTTTCTATGCCGCTTCTCCTCATTAGGGTCGTGGGGATGCTGGAGCCTATCCCAGCTGACTTTGGACGAGAGGCGGGGTACACCCTGGACTGGTCGCCAGTCAATTGCAGGGCAAGCTAATGGATACATCATTAGCAATTAGCTTCTGGATGTGGCTGTAAACAACATTGTACAACTCGAGGAAGCAAACATATGAGAATTTTTTGCGATTGGGCATAGCAAAGCGTGGCGTGAGAAACACCACAAGTTTGAGGAATCTGGCAAGTTTTGGTGAATTTGGCGTCTTTGGCGTAATTATTGGGTTTACAGCGCAGTATATATCATTTTTATGCATACAAGAGAACTTTGTAAATAAACATAATGGTTATTAGTGTTAATGGTAATAATAATTACTTTGGATAGTGTGTGTGATGCACCAAGAAAGGCCAAAGGCTTTTGCGGACTCTCTCGACCTTACAACTCCTTGCCAAGTGTCATACGCTGTGCATTAGAAGAGACAAGATTTTGGAGCTCTGCTGCGAGAAGGTGGTTGACCTCCTGCAGCCAAACCTCCACCGGTCTGCCCTAATTTGGTTATTTTATTGTACGTGTCCTCTGCTGTGCATTAAAAGAGAAAATATTTTGGAGGTCCGCTACAACAAGATGGAGGATCTCCTGCAGCCGAGTCACCGCTCGTCTGCCCTAATCTGATGATTTTTGTTATTTGAGTGTCCTTGCTGTGCATTCAAAGAGACAAGATAATGCTCTAATTAGGGAGATCGTAAACACAGCATGGCGGTTTTACACCAAATAGAAAAGGAATGTTTTGATGAGAAATCCACAAATTGTCAGGGGTTCCACTGCACTGGAAGTAGAAGTCAGGAGGTAATCAGCATGCATGGGATGGACAGCAGATAGGTCCAGTAGATAGGTAGCGAGAGCTGGGAGCTAATTCAGTAGTGAGCGGTGCACTTTTAAGGTCCAAGGGAGGTTTCTCCAGGTGCAGACACATAAACAGTCTTACGTAAGCCCACCTTTCATTTTTGTGCACTGAGACAATGCCTGACGACACACAAGCCCGCATGCCCAGTTTAACGAATGAAAACCAAACCTGGGCCGTACATGCAAACGGTGCAGGTAGTTGCTTGTGACCTGGACCGTACGGCACCACTGACTCGGCTCTGATCAGCTAATACATATGGATGAGTTACAACTACATGGAAACACACAAGGGGTGCTGAGGGTTTGATTGGTTCCGTCCTTTCACTCATTTATTTGTCCTGTCCAGGCTCACAGGCAGCTGGAGCCTATCCCGGCTGACTTTGGGCCAATGGCGGAGTACACTCTAGACTGGTCAAAAGGCAATCACGGGGCAGATTTGCTTTGTTTTCAACTGTTCAAACAGGAATAGAAGAGATTTGGTTGCAAAATGTACAGGAAGTGAACATCATTCAAAATGGACTGGACCGGATGTACAGCAAATAGCAAATCCTAAAAAATGATGTTTGCAGGAAAATAAGATATTTCTTCAATTTCAAAGCACCTTCTCCCATGAATTAAAAGAGTAAAAAAACTTTTTTTTACTAGTAAGCTTATGAATATGTATTATATAAGACATTTACAGCCGGATCAGCAACAGGGATGCAAATGTTTGGGCACCCCCGACAATTTCCATCATTTTCATTTAGAAACCACTAAATGGTGGTCGAATGAATCTGCAAGTTCATTGAAATATTCCAAGTACCTGATGGACAGAGCAATATTGCAAGAGTGGAAAGAGGTTTATTGGATTAACAGAAGATGTGCGCTTTGCATCACCACAGCACTTTACTGCAAAATGAAGCGTGCTTGTCTAAATGTTCTTTTGCATACCTCAGGCGACTACAGTTTGATGTTATAGCTCTTTGGAAGTGGCCTGTGGCTTGTCTTTGACAGTTCTTACCATCCTTGGCCTTTGCCTCGCTGATATTTTTCCTGGCCTACCTCTCCTGGCTTTAAAAATAACTGTGGTTGTGGTCTTCCATTTCCTTATTATGTTCCTCACAGTGGAAACTGATAGCTAAAAACTCAGAGACGGCCTTTTGTAGCCTTTGCGTGAACTGTGATGTTGAAGAGTCTGAAAGAGGAAAAACAATTTGCAGTCGGCCAAATTAAATACCTTCGATTAGAGGATTGGATGCATCTGTCTCAGAAATTCACGGCTTAATGAAAACCCATTCTGTGTTTCAATTAACTGGTGCTAAGTAGATAGATGTAGTCTAATTACCAAAATGACAGGGGTGCCCAAATTTTGGCACCTGTCTAATTTTGATTTGACGAATATGGAAAATATTCTGTTACTCCTGTGGAACTCCCTTCTTTTCTGAAATAGCACTGTGTCAGTCATATGATACGTCAATATTGACAGATTGACAACTTGCCAGGGGTGCCCGAACTTTTGCACACGTCTATACTTACAATCAGGTCTGCCAAACACATGCCCCCAGCTTTTGGGGGGCGAGTACCTTTGGAAAA